>CABHPP010094787.1:0-22670 GCA_902168425.1 Peromyscus attwateri
TTTTTTAAACCCTTTTTTCTTCTTAAGACAGGCCTTAAACTCGAATCTTCCTGCCTCAGTATCTCAATTATTTTGCGAGTGCTAATCGACCCTACTCTGCCTGGACTCTTGATTGTATTTGAGAGATCTGGATCCCCAAGGGAAAGGGATTTCGTATTTTAGACTTCAAGCTCCGCCCATGTCTTTTCCCTGGTGTGTCGTGACGCACCCATACCCGGGGCTCTTAACTTGAGCCAGCTTTGTCCCGGAGGGTCCGCCCCTAGTGTGTGGCCCTGCCCCTCGCTGTAATCTAGCCTATCAGCATTTCACGCCTCCATTTTTAGCAGCAGTGTCTAGGTCTCTTCAGGCTCTGTCTGCTCCGTTTCTGCATTTTCACTCCTCAGCCCAACACAATCGGATTCCACTACTGAATAGTTACAGATCTCTTGTGTTGAACGGTAGTGGTTTTTCATCTCACAAAATCCAAAAGATGCTTGAAATGTCCTGTAGTTCAGTTGGAGAGCATTTGTTGGTCTGACAAATTCCTTTTTGAAACAGTGCTATTAGGATTTCTGTTTCACCGCTTCTTTTTTCTCCTAAGTGTTGAGCTTCCCGGGGTGGAGCCTTCTTTCCCTTAAAAATAGAAAATCTTGCGTGATTTAAAATACGGGTTTTCAGCTCCATGTGGTGGGATACACCCATACCGCTACTACTTATAAGCTGTCCCAATGTTGCCTCCAAATCTGTTCTCGAAACTCTCTTGGCATTTTCTGGGATGTTACATGAGCCCGTGGGGTTTTATTTAAAGTGGAGCTTTTGATTTTTGGTTCAAATTCTAGTCCTGTTTTGGTAAAGAGTTTTACTGTTCAACTAAAGGTGGAAATTAAGAGATGTAATAAGGCTTCATATCCCACACCAAGTTGACGTATGAATTCTGTCAGTTATACTGCCAGAGTATCACATTATGTCTGGTCTAGGCCTATTAAACCTAAATATTTTAGACCTTTTCATCCAAGTTCCTAGATTGGACATCATCCAGTAGCTAGAGCTAGTGTGAGCCTTAAAAATTAAAACAAGCTGGGCCATGGTGCACACCTTTAATCCCAGCACTCGGGAGGTAGAGGCAGGCAGATCTCTGAGTTTGAGGCCAGCCTGGTCTACGGAGTGAGATCCAGGACAGGCACCAAAACTACACAGACAAACCCTGTCTCGAAAAACAAAAAAACAAAAAACAAAAAAACAAAAACAAAAACAAAAACAGAGAGAAAGAGACAGGGCTGGGAGTGCAGGGAACTGGAGAGATGGTTCATCAGTTAAGAGCACTGGTTGCTCTTCCAGAGGACTCAGGTTCAGTTCTTTTTTTTTTTTTGTGTGGTGGGGGATTGCGACAGGGTTTTTCTGTGTAGCTTTGGAGCCTGGCCTGGAACTCACTGTGTAGACCAGGCTGGCCTGGAACTCACAGAGATCTGCCTGGCTCTGCCTCCTGGGTGCTGGGACTAAAGGAGTGCGCCGCCACCGTCCAGCCTCCAGGTTCAATTCTAAGCGTCCACATGAGAGATCACAGCTGTCTGTAACTCCAGTTCCAGGGGATCCATTGCTTTCATCTGGCCTCGTTTGGCACCGAAAGTGGTGCACAGACACATGCAGGCAAAACACCCACAGAATTTTTTAGAAAATTAAAATCAGGGCTAGAGCGATGACTCTGATTAAGAGTACATGTTGCTCTTGCAGAAGACCTGGGTTTGGTTCTCAGAACCCAAATGCAGCTCACAGTGGCTTGTAGCTCTACTTCCAGGGGTCCCAGGACCATCTTCGGGTTCTATGGACAACTGCAAGCACATGGCACACACACATAAATGCAAGCAAACACACATCTTAGAAAAAAAAATTATAGTCAGTTTTAGTTTAAAGCCCTCAGGTTTTCATTGCATTCATTGCTCGGTAGTTTTAGCTTTACCCACAGATGTTCTGTACCTTATGTGCATTTAAAAAATTTTTATTTCAATTTTAAAAATTAACATGATTATGTGGGGGCGGGGCATGAATACCAGTGTGCTTGTGGAGGTCTCTTCTTTCCTTCTACCACATAGATACTTAGTCATCAGACTTCGTGGCAAGCACATTTATCCACTGAGCTATCTCACTGCTCAAAGGCTGCATACATTGTAGGCAAGTGCTCTGTCGTTAAGTCACACCTCTGGGTGCTCTTCATGTTTTTTGAACAGTCAATCTATGGCATCCCATGCTTGTTCTTGGCTGAAGGGTATCTGTGATTTCTTGTCCTATAAGTGACTGTTCTATTTATGACTGAGTCTTTTCATCCTTTAACTTTTTTATTATTGTCTTTATTTGTTTATTTATCCATTTATTTATTCATTCATTCATTCACTCATTCATGTATTTTTGTTTTTTGAGAGGGGGTTTCTGTATAATTCAGGCTGTCCTGGAACTCACTCTGTAGACCAGGCTGGCCTCAAACTCGGAGAGATCTGCCTGCCTCTGCCTCCTGAGAGCTGGGGTTAAAGGCATGTGCCACCATGCCCAGCCCTGATCTTTTATGTCTGAAGTGTCAGTTAACCATTCTATCCAAAATAATTCTCTTTGTTATAACAATGTCACAAGGTATTCTTCAACTTGCTTGTTTGTGGTCTGTCTCCACCCCACAATGTAAATTCTAAAAGGGCAGAGACTGTGTGTATGATTTCTTCTACTTTGTAGAATGCTTGACACATAGATGCAGGATAAATGCTTATTAAGTGAACATGGGCTCTGATGATTAATTTACACTGAACAGTTGGCTGAGGAATGCCAAGAACAGTGTTAAGAGGTCATACTGGCTGGGTAGTGGTGGCATATGCCTTTAATCCCAGCACTTGGGAGGCAGAGGCAGGCAAATCTCTGTGAGTTTGAGGTCAGCCTGGTCTACAGAGCTACAGAGAGAATTCCAGGACAGCCAAGGCTACACAGAGAAACTCTTTCTCAAAAAAAGAAAAAAAAAGAAAAGGAAAAAACCCACCAATAGCACATAAAGCAAACAATAATTTATGCTTTGAGATAGAATTTCTAGGGCTGGAGGGATGGCTCAGCAGTTAAAGGCTAGGCTCACAACCAAAAATATAAGAGATAGAATTTCTGCTTTCTAGAGAGAAATCCTAGATACCAAGTAGGAACCACATTGTTGGGTATTAGGTGCCTACTTGGCCTAAGCACTGTTTCTTTGTGTTTTATATAAAGCAGTGTACTTTTTTTTTTTTTTTTTTTTTTTTTTTTGGTTTTTCGAGACAGGGTTTCTCTGTGTAGCTTTGCGCCTTTCCTGGAACTCACTTGGTAGCCCAGGCTGGCCTCGAACTCACAGAGATCCGCCTGCCTCTGCCTCCCGAGAGCAGTGTACTTTTTACAACAAAAACTGATGTAGTCACCAGAGAGATGAAATGATATGCTGGAAGTCACAGCTGATAGTGGACAAAGCAGATCTGTTCCCCCCACTGCCTGTATCTGGGTGTTGTCATAAATGGGTGATAGATTGGAAAGAAAAGGTTAGGGTACTATGAAGACTTTGACTGAGGGACCTGATTTTATTTGAAGTAAAAGGAGTTGTCATGTCTGATAAGCTGAAAATTATGTAGAGGGGACGTTGTGCTTGCCTTAGTGGAAAGCATGAGAGTGCAGCTCACATGGGAAGTCCGGTAGCTGGAGGAGACTGGGTTTAAAGACCTCCCGTGGAAGCCTTGTTTAGAGTTTCAGATCTTTCCCTCCAAGTGGCAGAAAGCCTGCAAAGAACATACGGAAGACGGGGTCAAGAGGAGCCCAGTTAGAGGTTAGGCTGGGCCAGAGCAGTAGTCGTGGGAGAGGAACATGGAAGTGGAAAGGGGCTGATCCTAGATTGAACTGACAGGTGAGCAAAAGAGGAGAGGAGCTGAGGTCCTTCAGTTTCTGGGGAGGAGTAGGGATGCTTGGAGTCCAGCATGACCTGTTCCTTTCACTCTTGTTTATAAAAATCTAGATCGTTGAATGAGACAATTGGACATAGGTGTCTGGGCAGTAGTAAGAGTGTCTGTAAGATCGTGAGTTCAATCCCCAATACCTTGAGCATTTCTGTGCTGTATCTTGATTTTTTTTTTTTTTTTTTTTTTTTTTTAGATCCCCAGTAGGTACCTGTAAATGGAACCTCAGAGCCTCAGGGACAAAGTTATTCTGAGGACAGATTTGGCAATTGTTGACATGTGTGTGGCTGGTCGCTTGCATATGATAGAAGGTGTTCGGTGGGGAATAAAGAGCCAAAACACTGGCTAAGAGCCAAGGTTCACAGAGACCAAGGAGGGTTGCAGAGAGAGAACTACTTATGGCACCGTTTCCTGAATTTTCCAGTGAAAGGATAGAGCGTGCTGTATTTGTCTGTCTCCTTTTCCTTCTCTTGGGGTAAAGGGTCTTTGTGCTGGAGTCTGTCCCAGTTGGTTTTGACCTGGGTGGGTACAATGTGAGGTGCTGGTGACAGCTGGTATGCAACTTTAGCCATCATGGTCAGTATCCTTTGGGGACCTCTCTCTTCCAAAACACTTGGTCTCAAAGGATTCAGGAAGTAGGGGGAATCACAAAGATCTAGCTTTCCTCTAGAAATATCCAGAGGCAACTGGCAAAGTCTAGTAGACTTGGAGCTATGTTTGTGGGTGGTGGGTTGAGCTGCCCTGGAGGAAGTGACCATAGCCTTCTGCCCTGGCATCTTGCTTTCTTTGATTCTGTCTCACTATGTAGCATAGGTGGAACTTGAATCCTACTCAGTGTCCCAACTGCTGGGATCATAGGCATGCCCACCGAGTCTAGCTTACTAATGTTTTCTCTTGCAGCTGGACCAGATCTGCATTTCTTTTGATGAAGGCAAAACCACTATGAACTTCATTGAGGCAGCACTGTTGATCCAGGGCTCAGCTTGTGTCTACAGTAAAAAGGTGGGTTCCACAGACTGCTGATCTTTGTGCTTTAGTGTGTGAGTAACATGATTGGCTTCTGGGCCAGCAATGGTGTACATCTATCTGTAGCCTGCTTTCACTGTGGCTCACACTTATGATTCCTTCACAATTTTCAATACTAAAGAAAAACTGGAGTTTATTGTTTGCTTTTTTGAGACACATCTCATGCATCCCAGGCTGATCTTGAACATTATGTCTACCTGAGGAAGATGACCTTGAACTTCTGATCCGTTTGCTTCTACCTCCTGGAGTGCTAGTATGACAGGTGTCAGTCACCATGTCTAATTTTTGCAGTCCTGTGGTGGAATGGGGGGTAGGGTGGGGGGGGTGCTTCATGTATGTTAGGTGAATGCTTCACCAGCTAAACCATATTCCCAACCTGCTTGTTTTTGAGGCAGGATTTTATTAGCTCAGACTGGCCTTGAGCTTGTTCTTAGCTGAGGCTTGCCTTGAACCCCTGGTACTCCTGCCTTTGCCTCTTAAGTGTTTGGATAACAGGCATGTTCTACAATGTGTTCAGGTAAATTTGAGTTTAAAATGGCACTACCAGGAGGTGATGGTTCAGTTGGCAAAAGTCTGATGTATGAACATGAGGACCTGAGTTTGGATCCTCGGCACCCGCATAAACCAGGTGTAACCCTAGCGGTATGGTGTGGGAGACTTGTGGAGCTCTGGAGCTCACTAGCCAGCCAGCCTAGCTAATCAGTGGTCTTCTCAGGTCCGGCTTGAAAATAAGGTAGAGGGCAGTCGGGGAAGACATCTGAGGTTAACCTATAGCTTCCTTAACCATTTGCACAATGTACGTGTACATCTGCACACATTTGTACACCCCCATACAAACACATATAGACAACACAAATGTACAAAATGGTATGGCTAAGCTAGAGGTATAATTCAATTGTATAACGCTCATCTAGCATACAGGAGGCCCTGGTTGTCATCCCTAGCACCAAGTCAATAAATAAAATGACCAGGAAGAGAGGGTCAGGTGTGCTGTGGGCTCTGTTGTCCCTCATGGACATAATTATCTGTAGCTCGGGTACAATGTGTATAAGCTCTACTTTCCTTGCCTTCCACATGTGGATACTATGCAGTTGTGCTACGTCATCATTTAGAAAAACTTCAGGTCTCACCCTATGGTGGGACCTCTGGTTCTGTGGAGGAGACCAACAAGAAGCAAATGAAAGATCTGTCAGGCAGGCCCACCATGGCTTACGTTTGACAGGGCTACCAGAGACTCCGAGCACCCTCCTGTGAATGGAGTAGTAGAGCTAGGAGGAGGAGCTGCAGCTGGCCTGGGGCACTGGGCAGAAGGACAGTGGGGACCATGTGTGAGCACTCTGGGTCTGAAGCATAGTGGGCACCCATCGTGACATGGCCATGACCTGTGTCAAGGAGGCTGTGCTTGTAGATGTGTGGAGTATGGGACAGAGGAGAAGTAGAAACCTCAACTGTCAAAAGCAATTCTGAAGAGACTGGTTTGACTTAAGAATTATTACTATTATTGTTGTTGTTGTTGTTATATATGTGTGTCTGTGCATGTATGTGCCTAGGAATGTGGAACTCTGGAGTTAATGTCTGTGTCTTTACTTGCTTTCTCTCCACTTTTATTTTTTGAGTCAGGGTCTCACCTGAAGCTCACTGGTTTGTTTGGCTGGCTGACCGGTGAACTTCAGGGCTTCTTCTATCTCTGCTACCTCAGCCTTCCCCAAGGCTGAGCTTACAAGCATGCACTGCCATGTTTGGCTTTTTAACATGGATTCTGGGGATCCAAACTCAGATTCATGTGTTTGCATGTCAGGTACTTATGCGTGTGGGTGTGTGCATTTGAGTGTAGGTACTCCCAGAGGCCCGAGGCGACTAATTTTCCTGGAGCTGGAGTTACAAGTGGTTGTGAATAGCTAATGAGGGTGTGGGAACCAAACTCAGGTCCTCTGAAAGAACAGCAAGCACTCTTAACTGCTGAGCCATCTCTCCAGCCCCAGAGAATTATTTTTATGTTTATATTTCAGTGTTTGTGCACATGTGTGGTGTGTTTGTGGGTGAACGTGTGGTTGCCTAAATATGTAGGTCAGAAGTTGATATAGGAATTGTTTACCTGTTTTTTTTTAAAGATTTTTTAATTTTTGTCAGGTGCGGTGGCACATTCCTTTAATCCCAGCACTCTGTGAGGCAGAAATAGACAGATCTCTAAGTTCAAGGCCAGCCTGGTTTACAGAGCAAGTTCCAGGACAGCCAGGGTTACACAGAAACCCTGTCTCAAGAAACAAAACAATATTATTTTATTTTATGTGTATGAGTGCTTTATCTGCATGTTTTTACGTGTACCATATGTGCTTGGTGACCTCAGAGGTAAGATCGCCGGGAACTGGAGTTATAGTGTGAGCTGCCATCTGGATGCTAGGAACAGAACTGCCTTTGACTGCTGAACCATCTATCAGCTCTCTCCGTTATTCTTCAACAAAGTCTAACTGAACCTGGAGCTTGCTGTTAGAGCTGGACTGGCTAGCCAGCAAATGCCCAGGATCTGCCTTCCCAGCCCAATGCTGGGGTTACAAATGCATGCCACCTACCCAGCTTTTTCTGTGGATGCTCAGGATCTGAGCATAGCAAGCATCTTACTCACTGAGCAGTTTATTCAGTCTGCTTGTTCGTTTTTAGACAGTAGCTTGGCATGTAGCCCAGGCTGGCCTTCAAACTAAGGTTCTCCTGCCGTAGCCTTTGTGTGCTGGAGCAGGCTTGTCAGGATTTTTATTTATTTATTTATTTATTTATTTATTTATTTATTTATTTATTTGAGATGGTGTCTTACATTCTAACCCAGAACATTGTATAGCTTAGATTGGTATCAAACTCATGATAATCCTTCTGCTTCAGCCTCCTATGTGCTGAGGTTATAGGCATATGCCACCACTCTGGGTAGTGAGGATTACGTAATAGTAGTAAAACTGGCTGGGCTTGTGCGGAGGTTTGGAAGTGATGGCCAGATGTTGATATGTACCAGTGTCTAATAAGAAAGGTTCTGGGGGGTGTTTGCAAGCACCAGTTCAGATAGGCACCTCCTTTCCATGTCCTTACTGCTTGCCTCTGGTTGCCAGGTGGAGTACCTCTACTCGCTGGTCTACCAGGCTCTTGATTTTATTTCTGGCAAGAGGTGAGTATTAGAAGTGAGCCAGGAGGAAGAGGCCTTCATCTTCTTAGCTGAGCCCTGCTTGCAGCTTGGGAGGCTCCTGAAGTCTCCCAGGATGCTCTTGGTATGTTTTACTTTCTCAGGCAAGCCAAGCAGCTCTCTTTAGTACAGGAAGATGGGAGCAACAGAGCCGTCAACTCAGGAGCTCCCTACGAAACAGAGGATGAGGTGAGTTGGGGCATGTGGACTCTGCCCTGGGTGCTTGCCTGGCCCTGCTCCCATGAGTACTTGCTTTCTCCTGCAGCTCCTGTCCCTGGATGACTTCCCTGACTCCCGGGCCAATGTGGATCTGAAAAATGACCAGGCATCCAGTGTGAGTGTCCCGATCTTTGTGCGGTGGGGACAGCAGTCTTCTCAGTGTTGCTCCGTGTAGAATTCAGAGCTCTTCCTCCCCACCCTCAGGAGCTGCTTATCATACCCCTTCTGCCCATGGCCCTGGTGGCCCCTGATGAAGTGGAAAAGAACAACAGCCCCTTGTATAGGTATAACACTGTGCCAGCATGGGAAAGAAGGGCAGGAAGCCTGCCTGGGAAGGGTCTCTGTGGTAAGCCGGTTTTTGACCACACAGCTGTCAGGGTGAGGTCTTGGCCAGCCGGAAGGATTTCAGGATGAACACATGTACCCCCGGCCCCAGAGGTTCCTTTATGTTGGATCCAGTGGGAATGTGTCCTGTGGAGCCTCCAGATGTGTGCCCCATGCCAAGGAGCCTGAAAGGTAAGGCTTTGGAGGTGGGGGCTTAGTGGGAAGTAGATGAAGATCTTTTGGGAAACTACTGCTGGGTATCTTATGCCTGCCGTCTCTGGCCTTAGAAGCTACCTCATACTACCAGCCTTTTCCACTGTGGATAGGTTGGCTAGAGCTTCTTTCTCCCTCATCTTTTTTTGTACCTTGATTATCAGCCAACAAGGTCATAGCTTAGCTCAGTACTGGGGTCTGGTATCTGGTGGCCTCCTTAATCCCAGACTTGGGGCCTGCTGGGTTCTTTCTGCTTTCTGCTGGCAATCCAGAGAGGCTCCTTTGGTACCAGTGGGGACCGTCCAGCGATGGGGCTGACCATGTCTAATATCTGTCTCCCAGAGGCTGAGGATGTTGAGGAGCAGCCAATGGAAGTCTCTAGGAATGGGAGTCCTGTTCCTGTACTCTGCGTCTCCCAAGAGCCAGGTGAGAAGAGAGGATCAGAGAGGCAGCGCTGGGTGGAACTCCGACCTTGCATGCTCTCAGTTTCCTTAGCCTGTCTTACTTGCTTCTTCTTTGTTGGCTTTTGGGAACAGGCTTAGTGGTAGCTTATGTTGGCTCTCTGTGCTGGGGTGCAATCATCAGTGAGATTTGTTTTCCTGGGTCTTCTCCATGTGAACATAAATGGTAACAAAAAGAATCTGGGCTGGGGCTGTAACTTGGAGCACTTGCGTAGCCATATACAAGGTCCAGGCCTTAGCCCACAGCATAAACAAACAAATGAGCAAGTACATATACAAGGCCCAGGATTCAGCCCACAGCACAAACAAACAAACAAACAAATAAGCAAATACATAAATATTTGCCAAGAAATAAGGTAAACCAACCAAAGCATGCTAGTGTGAGGATGAGACTATAAAGCCTTGTTCAGTTTTTCAAATGCTAAAGTATGAAGCTGAGAGGAGAGGCTGGCCTGTCCAGCTTTTCTAGGAGCTGGCCGTGAGCCTCCTACATAGGACCTCCACTTGCTGCCTGGCCTCCAGCCTCTTTAGGGCTAACTGGTTTCTTGGTTCCTGCCCAAACTTTCTAGATGGCCCTATGCTCAGTGGTGGAGATGAGGATGCAGAGGATGTAGCAGAACTCCCAGAGGTTGCTCCAGAGCCTGCAGAGCCCAGGACCTCACAGCAGGTGGGACACAGTGACCTGCAGAGCTCTAGCTGTCAGCAGAGCAAGCCCTGGTTCTGGGGCAGAATTAACGTTCCGTGGGGACCACAGTGCAGTGGTCTTGGCTCCTGTATGTCACATTGATGTCTCATCACTCTAGTTTTGTGTGTCCTCTCAGGGAGTGTCTGCCCTGAAGCCTGGTCATCCTCCAGCCAGACTGTTGACTGTAGCTTCCACATCTTTTTCCTCCTTAAGAGAAGGGCAGTTGCTCCTTGAGGATGAACTGGCGTTCAAGGCTCTGAGCCCTGTGGAGCTCCCAGGCCCTGCACTTCAGCTGACCCGAGCTCCCCTGCTGTCAGGCTGCCGTGAGAGAATGAGTGCAGAGGGCTTTGCTGCTGCCTCTTTCAGCCCCACGGGTGTAATCTATCGAGAGATGATTAAGAAAGCCTCATTGAACACAAGCTACAGACAAAACAGAAACTCTGAGGAGGCTGGGTTGTGTTTGAATGCTGGATTCTTGACTAGCCTATGGGAAGCCCTGAGTTTAATCCCTAGCATTGTGATATGAATGCATTAAGAAGCGAGGGGGCTGTAGAGATGGCTCAGAGTGTGTACTGTTTTTGCAGAGGGTCCAAGCCTCCACATCAGGTAACTGCATACATACAGGTTACTGATAACCACCTGTAACTCCACTGGGGATCTGGTGCTTCTGCCTCCACAGACAGGCATCTGCACGCATATGTACATTGACTGCATCCCCACATACAGAATTTTCAACTTGTAAAAAGTTTTGTTTTGTTTTGTCTTGAGACAGGGTTTCTCTGTGTAGCCTTGCCTGTCATGGAACTCTCTCTGTAGACCAGGCTGGCCTCGAACTCACAGAAACCCTCCTGTCTCTGCCTCCTGAGGGCTGGAGTTAATGTCGTGTGCCATCACCAACTGGCCTTTTTTTTTTTTTTTTTTTTTTTAAATCCAGCCAGGCAGGGTCTTTCATGGTTAATGTAAGCATGAGGACCAGAGTATAGATTTCCAGGAGCCCACATAAATGTTGGGTAGGTGTGGTGGCCTGCCTGGAGTTCCAGGCCTAGAAGGTAGAGACATGATACCCAGAGCAAGCTGGCTAGCAAGACTAATCACGAGGGTGAGCTTTGGCTTTGATTCAGAGACTGCCTCACTGAATAAGGGGAAAGTGACTTAGAATGATTCTGAGCATCATCCTCTTCAGCCTCCGCATGCACCCATCCACGTGTGCAACCACATTCAAGCCAAAGACAAAGTTAGGTGATTATACACAGCACACACAGAAAAAAGGGGGATTACTTCTTCCAAAACCAACCTTTAGTATTTAGAAGGGGACATTAACATTTATGAATTCTGGATGGATGCTGGAGTCTGTTATTTTGGTTTGGTTTGGTTATTGGAGACAGGGTCTCGTTTTATAGTCCAGGCTAATCCTGAACTTGTGATCCTTCTGTCTCAGCCTCCCAAGTGTTGGGACAAGTATCATGCCAGGTTATCATGTTCTCTCCTTGTTTATTTACTTATTTATATTTATGGTGCTAGGTATTGTACCCACTGTATTGTACATGCTAGGTAAGCACTCTCCTGTGGAGTTACACCCCCCAGCAATATTGTGGTTTTAAAGGAAAAATTTCCCCATGACTGGTTCTCCTTAGGATTGTTTGTGTTTATATGTATATGGAGGTTAGAGGTCAACCTTGGGTTTCATTCCTCACAAGCTGTCCAACTTTTTGTTTTTTTTAAGATTCATTTTTATTAGCCGGTTGTTGGTGGCGCATACCTTTAATCCCAGCACTTGGGAGGCAGAGGTAGGCGGATCTCTGAGTTCAAGACCAACCTGGTCTATAGATGAGTTCTGGGACAGCTGGGACTACACAGAGAAACCCTGTCTTGGGGGGAAAAAAAAACCCACAGAAGAGTCATTTTTATTTTATATGTATGAGTAAGCACCATACATGCATGCATACCTATGTGATGCCTGTGGAGGCCAGAAGAGGGTGTTGGATCCCTTGGAACTGGAGTTACAGATAGTTGTGAGCTACCTGGTAGGTGTTGGGAACCAGACTTGGGTCCTCTGCAAGAATAGCCAGTGTTCTTAACTGATGAACCATCTTGTCAGTCCCCACCCTGTTTTCCAAGACAGGGTCTTTCACTGGGACCTGGGAGCTCATCTATTAGGCTAGGTTGGTCTGCCACTTACCTCCAAGGAACTGCCTAGGTCCACCTCCCCATTGTTGGGATGACAAATTCTTGTGTACTGAGCTTCTGCTCCTATCCATGATTGAGACCGAAAGCCCTGTAGGGACCGGTTGCTCAGGTTGCTTTGCCATAGCCCGAGCCATAGCCTTCTGAACTTAATAGTGTTCAGGAAGGGACAGTATGGTAGTGGGGCACACAGGATCTCAGCCTGCTCAAAAGCCTCGTGAGTCTTTCCGTCCTGATCCACACAACACTTTCCTACGTTATACAGAGGACCCATTGTTTGTTTACTCTTACCTCCTCCCAAGTACTTTAGCACCTTGCAAACTAGATTGTTCAGATCTGCCAAAGCCTCTCCTACCCCATAAAGATCACATCCCACCAAGGGACTCAACAGAGCCACTAAGTCCCCATACCAGCCTCAAGGTCACACCTGTGAACATAGTTCTGTGTGGCCTGGGGAGGGTCAAGCACAACTTCTCAGTCCCAGTTCTCATAGTAGGGCCTCCCCTTCCTCTGCTGTTGTCCATTCCCAGACAGTTATGGGGACCTCAGACAGAGATGACCACGTGTTCCTGATGGCTCTGATAGGCCAGCTGACTGGTTTCCTTTATACCTCAGGTTATGTAGCTTTTGCCTTGAGGGATGGGTAGTTCTGTTGCTCATATTCTGCATCCACAGCAGTCAGGCTGACCCCATCTGATTCCATGTCCCACAGCCTCACAAGCCAGTGTGTGACAGGCTCTTCAATTGCTTCTCAAAGGATTCCCCACTTCCAGCGGTCTAAGTGCGGATTACCATAGTTTCTTATACTAGGCCATAGTTAATACCTCCATCTGCATGCTGGTCCCATATTTTTTCCTTTTTTGCTATTAAAGGTCAGACCTGAGGGGTGCCTTCTATCACTTTTTATCATGTTCTCCTCCTTACTCTTATTATTCCCATGGGTTCCAAGTTCTTGGAATCCAGGAAGGGCTTTTGATCTAATTTTTATTTTCCTTTCGGTCTCTAAGCCCTAAGAAGTGGCAAGTCAAGGCCTCTGTCTCGTTCTCTCATTTATCTGACTTACTTGCCAGATCAGAGAGAGGCCAGCATGGAAGATGCTAACTAATCACCCTTTATTGTTGCAATTTCTCCTGACACAAACAAGTTCCTGCTTGGCTGCCATCTCAGGCTCAGGTGCATTTCTTACTACACACAGCGATGGCCAAGCAACCTCTTCCACTGCTTGCCAATAACCTCTACCCTGGTGTGCTGTCAGAGACTGCAGGATTTCCTCTAAACCCTTTAGCTCTTTTCAGGACATCTCCATAGTCACATGGTGGACCCCACTTTATCAAGCAGGCATGCCACCCCATACCGTATGGATGAAGACTGTTATCTGGAATTCCCTTCACAGATACTCAAAATCCTAATGGCTCAGCCTTAGTTGCATGTCTCACTACCCATACATAGTAAGAACCATGTAATTGCTGCCATAGCAGGAAGACACTATTAGCCAGGTGGTGGCACATGCCTTTAATCCCAGCACTTGGGAGGCAGAGGCAGGTGAATTTCTGTGAGTTCGAGGCTAACCTGGTTTACAAAGCGAGTTCTAGGACAACCAGGAATGTTACACAGAGAAACCCTGTCGTCGTCCCCCCCCCCCCCCCCCCAAAAAAAAAAGACACTCTGACACAGCACATGGGAAGGGACATCTGTATTTGGAAATTTCCCCATTCGTAGGCTGCTCGGCTTTAGTTAGATGACTTGCTACCCTGTACCTCCAGGACCATGTGCTTCTCTCCATTTCATCTTTTGTTCTGTCCTGGCCCTGTTCTGGTGTCAGTTATGATGTGTGACATTTTTTTTGGGAGATGTGAACAAATGTCTGTTCACCCTAGATAGGGAACTGAAGACAGATCAACATGCAAATGGCATCAAAGTCCAACTTGGTGAGCCAATGTGAGTTTTATTGGGATTACTTAGAGGGATATGGGTGAGGTGTTATAGGAGCAGAAATGACTCAGAGACACCTGCATCACCAAAGATCCGTCTAAGTATATGTGGCAGCTCACAAAAGCTGGAAACCTGGAGCGCACTGCACAACTTGAAGGCAGCTCAGCAGGTTGGAGAGTGTCTTCCACCTCCCCACCGCCCCCAGACAGGGTTTCTCTGTGTAGCTTTGGAGCCTATCCTAGAACTCACTCTGTAGACCAGGCTGGCCTCGAACTCACAGAGATCTGCCTTCCTCTGCCTCCTGAGTGCTGGGATAAAGGCGTGCGCCACCACGCCCGGCTGGAGAATGTCTTTTCCTTGTGGCTCGGTTGGTCTCAGCCTCTTCCAGGTAGCTTAGCTTGTCTGAGTCTTCTATGAAGCTTGGCTAGTCTCTACTTCTAAGCCTTCTAGGTGGTTGGGCTTTGGAGAATCTTCTCTGGAGTCTTTACTGTTTATGTACTCTTGGGAATTAGGGGCCTAATGAATCTGGTCAGTTTTAGGAACTTCCTGAAGCTATTTCGAGTTTACTTGATGAGCGTCCCTGCAGGATGAAGTATTTCACCTCATCTTGGAACAGCAGCTCTTAACCTGTAGGTTGTGACCCCTTTCAGGGTCTCATATCAAATATCAGATATTTACATTATGATTCATAACTAGCAAAATTACAGTTATGAAGTAGCAATGAAATTTTATGGTTGGGGGTCCCCACAACATGAGGAACTGTGTTAAAAGGTCACAGCATTAAGAAGGCTGAGAACCACTGCCTTAGAACATCCTGTTGTTGTATTTTTCTTTTCACATCCTGTGTCATAGTTTTAATCTAGGAGGAAACTGTCCAACAACCCAAGTGAGCACCACCACACCCAGCTGACTGTGTGAGCGTTGGGGATTGAACTCGGGTCCCCATGCTTGCGGGTCAAGCATTTTGCCAACTTTTACTTTTTAGTCCTTAAGGGGGCCTTGAACCATGTTTTTGATGTGAGCCTAAGCAGAATTTGTAGGATCTTGAGAGCCTTGGGTGGACAGGAGCCAGAAGAGGAAAGCCTATGGGCTATTTCTTTGCAGAGTGCCACCTTGCCAAGGAGATACATGCTGCGGGAGCCACGAGGGGCCCAGGAGCCTGCCTCCCGGCTACAGGTGAGGTGCCCGGTCCCTGGGCCCTGGCAGGGAGGTTATATTCAAGGGTATCCCTGTCCTGTCTTTGCCCTGTTGCCCTTTAGACCCTCAATACTTCTTCCAGAAACTTAAGTCCTCTCCCACGTAGCCCTGGGCCTCTAATCCTGGGCAGGCCCCACTGTGTCAGCTCTGGTAGGGGGGGCTCATGCTCTACCCCTCCTCAGCTTCTGCTTGTGTTTGCTCAGGAGACCCCAGACCCCTGGCAGAGCCTAGACCCTTTTGACTCCTTGGACTCCAAGCTCTTCCAGAAAGGTCAGTAGGATGGTGGCACCTCATTCATGTTCCCCTGCCTAGAGCTACTGAGTTCTGAGGTAGTGGATTGGAGGGGGCTCTGTATGCCCTTCCCTTGACCACTCTGGATGCTGTCCCTCTCTGCCTCCAGGTAAGCCCTATTCTGTGCCCCCCTGTGTGGAAGAGGTTCCAGGACAGAAGCGCAAGAGGAAGTGTGCTACCAAGCTGCAGGACTTCCACCAGTGGTACCTGGCTGCCTGTGAGTGAGTGTGGGCTAAGGTGGCACACCCTTTTGCCTGGGTGCTGTGATTTTGGCCCGGTTCTTGCTAACTACTCTCTCACAGATGCCGACCATGCTGACAGCAGGAGGCCTCGGCGAAAGGGCCCAACCTTTGCAGGTGAGGTTGGGTCCTATGTACCTGTTCAGGGAAGATAGTCCTTAACCGCCTTCCCCAGTTCCACCCCCATCCTCCTTGCCAGGGTCACTGGAAGTCCTGGGTAGACAAATGCGAGCTTGGGCTGGATGGGGAAGCCCCTCATAAGGTCTTTTTCTGCAGACATGGAAGTGCTGTACTGGAAACATGTAAAAGAACAGCTTGAGACCCTTCAGAAGCTGCAGAGACGTAAGGCAAGTACCCATAGTACTGAAGTCAGACCCCACAGGGCCTAGAAGTTGAGATTCCTCACAGATATTCTCTGGACAGGTGACTGAGAGATGGCTGCCCAGTGCCGAGGAGGATCTGTGGCCTGTAGAGGAGGAACGCTTGGAAGATTCCCTAGAAGACCTAGGGGTAGCAGGTAGGTGCTATTTGATGTGAGGTGGGTGGGGGTCGGGGGGTTGGTGCTCTCAGCACCTACTGCTGTCTAAGCAGCTGCCCCTGGTCACTTCTCCATGTCTCAGCAGACGACTTTCTAGAACCTGAAGAGTATGTAGAGCCTGAGGGGGTGATGCCTGGGGAAGCTGCTGACCTAGGTAGGTCTGAATTGGGAGCAGCTGAGATGTGCTGAGGAGCAAGAGCTGCATGAGGGGAGGGTGTGTAGCCCCGTAGCCCCGTAGCTCATGGCTGGGCCTTTCCAGATGCAGAGGCTATGCCAGAGTCCCTGAGATATGAGGAGCTGGTCCGAAGAAATGTGGTAAGCCTGGGGAACAGGTGGAGTAGCGGGGCATCCTGGGCTCTTATGTGCAGGAAGAACCCACTGGTCCTTCCGTAGGAACTCTTCATTGCCACCTCCCAGAAGTTTGTCCAGGAGACAGAGCTGAGCCAGCGCATCAGGGCCTGGGAAGATACTATCCAGCCCCTGCTCCAGGAGCAGGTGAGGCATGCTGTTTGGTACTGCAACCGCCTACCACCAGTGTGGGCTTTGTTCAGAGCGACCGGTCTCTCCACTTGAAGCTAACACGTCCTTTCCCTGTACAGGAGCAGCATGTGCCCTTTGATATCCACACCTATGGGGACCAGTTGGTCTCACGGTTTCCCCAGCTCAATGAGTGGTGTCCCTTTGCAGAGCTTGTAGCTGGGCAGCCTGCTTTTGAGGTGTGCCGCTCCATGCTGGCCTCCTTGCAACTGGTGAGTGGCCTGGGACACATGGGATGGGGAAACACCCCTGGACTCTGCTGACGCCTCGTCTCCACAGGCTAATGACTATACGGTGGAGATCACCCAGCAGCCAGGACTGGAGGCAGCTGTGGACACCATGTCTCTGAGACTGCTCACACACCAACGAGCCCATACCCGCTTCCAGACCTATGCTGCCCCCTCCATGGCCCAGCCTTGAGTGGAGAGAGCACTGAGGCAGGGGTGGAAGGTAGTGTATACCTGGAAATCTTGTGCCCTTAATGTGCTGTGGGGCCATTTACTCCAGTGCTGCTTCCTGGCTGGCCTAGCCTAATAAAGTGGCGTTGCTACCCCTACCTGTTCACCTAACAAACCATTTAAATGGGCTGCGGATAGAGCACACACATACAGATTAAGTACATTCATTTATTGACAGGGCCTAGGTAGCATAGTTCAGGGCAGGATGCTATGGAAGGCAGCTATGTGCCGGCGTACACTCTCTACAATCTGCTCTGCTGACCTGCTCCGCCCATAGTAGTCTGTGAAGAGACCATCTGGGTTGAGCAAGTAGATGGCAATGGAGTGGTCCACGATATAGTCCTGGTCCTCGTCCTTGGGACCAGCGCTGTAGTACACACGGTAGTTGCGACTAGCCTGGGCCACCTGTTCTTTAGAACCCGTCAGACCCAGCAGCCTTGGGTGGAAGTCCTGCACATACCGGGCCATGGCTGCTACGTCATCCCGCTCTGGGTCCACAGATATGAAGACGGGCTGCACCAGAGGCAGATCAGGCTCTGCCTCCAGCTTCTGTACCACCTTAACCAGCTTTTCCAGCTCATCGGGGCAGATATCAGGGCAGTGAGTGAAGCCAAAGTACATCAGTACCCACTGGCCTCGGAAGTCAGCTTTGCATCGAGGCTGGCCTTTGTGGTCCAGTAGGCTGAAGTCACCCTGACCCACAGCAGCCTGGCGCAGGGCCTCGGTCCGTTGCTGTTGGCGCCACTGTTCCTTCTCAGCTCTTGCTGCCAGCCAGGCCCAGCCCAACCCAGCCCCAAACAGGGCAGTGATCAGCAGCCTAGTTCTTAGCCCAGGGCCTTGGGGCTGGCCCTGCCCTGACAAGTGTCGGGACTTTACATACAGAGTTTCACTTCCTGGGATCCTGAGAAGAACTCGAGGTTTGAACTGAGAGAGCCTGGGCCAAGCTTTGGGCCCTAGAGCCAGTAGCACCATGGATCTGAAGCCTCTGGAAAAGAATGGAGATGCCAGAAGTCAGAAAAGAAGAGACAAGGAAGGTGCCTGGGCCTCCACTGCTGGAGAAATTTATCACCCCACATCCAAGCAGGTTAACCAGCTGTCTGCATGGGCTCATCTGAACTCAGAACTGTTCCACCTCAAGCCTTAAGCTTCATTCAGCTTAGGCAACACCAAATGTCCATAGATGGTTTCCTCCACACCTGTCGTTCCTAGTTCTTTAATCTTGGAGCCTCAGCTTCATTACCGCAATCTATGGATAACCTGCACCTCAAATGCCAGGCTTCCCTCTGGATGCCCAGAAGCATTCAGAATATGCTTTGCCTGGGCACCAGAGCACATGTGTCTATTTACAATAAATCTTTTTTAAAGGAAGGATGTCGGTACTGTGGTTTACCACCTTAAAGGGGTAATCCTTTCTAGCCTCAGGAGTCACTACAGGGTGATCCGGGGCTCAGCAGAAAACCAGTGCCATCAATGTCACGCAGCCCAGCCTATTCATGCTCAGGGCACCATGGGCCCGTCTGTTCCCTGAGCTGGCCCCTGGCACCACCCCGAGAAAATGGGATTGGTAAATATTCATAACACACCTCTTTTGTGAGCCCCAGCATCAGCACCTCACACTAACAGGTCTCCTCTAGCTCACTGCAACGCAGTGGATGAGGCAGCAGCGTTACCCTCATAGACAAATCGCGGAGGTCACGTGTTCACCGTGTCCCACCCACCCAGGCCCGCCCCTAGTGGGGGGGGGGGCCTGCCCAAACTACGGCCCCCCCTACCTGCCAACGGGGGGTCGGGGTCGGTCGGATTTAGGGCTGTGCGATGGTCGGTGGGAGGACTAGTTCAGCGAAGGGCGAAGGGGCCTTGAAGGGTGCGCGGTCCGACAGCACGAGCGCCCCCTGTAGAGCGCGGCGCTGCTGGCCGCTGAGCGCGGGGCCGTCCAGGTGTACGCGGAGCCAGGGTGTACCTGCACGAACGACGGAAGCGGTTACCTAGGTCACAGCGGGCGACCGGGAGTGTGGGAGTGGTTCCGGGTTCCGGACGACGCTCACCGCGGTACAGCCACTGACCCACGTCGACCAGCAGCTCGGCACCCACTCCCGGCCTGATCGGCTGCCCCGCTCGGCTGCGTCCGGCCCCGAGCTCGTGAAGCACACGGGCCAGCGGCAACGCCAGGACGTGCTCCACGGTGCCTAAGGGAGAAGACGGTCGCTGAGGAGCAGCTAGCGGACGCACGAGGGCAGGACCGGGAAAGAAAAGACGCGGAGAGGAAGTGGGTGGGGCCTGGCCGGGGATATCCGGCCTCACCGTCTGCCGGTGCTAGCAGCTCCTCTTGTTCTCTGGCGTGGGGCAGCAGCTGGCGGCGTTGCGCGGGGCTCCCGGAGCACAGTGCTCTGGCTAGGCCGGGGTCCACGCCCTGCGCCGAAAGCATCAGCTGGAAGCGGCGCAGCGCAGAGCCGTCATCCAACGCCGCGGCCACTCGGGCGGCGCCCTGGTCTTGGGTTTCCGCCTGTCCGCTAAGCCAAAGGATGGCGCCCCCTGCTGGCGGGAGGGACGGAGCCCAGAAGCTGCAGAAGCTGCAGGGGTTGAGAGCTCCTGGCATGCAGATAGGTGGTCTTAACCCCAGCCTTCTCACCTAGCCTAATGACCAGGTCCCGGAGGTCCGGCGGCCCCGCACCATCCAGACAAAGCAATGCTTCTTCCACTTCCAGGGTATGACCCACGCTGCGGCCCAGAGGGTTATCCATGGCGGTCAGGGCTGCTGCGACCCTCAGCCCCAGGCCCACTCCTGTGCTAACCTGGGGAGGCACTACTCAGTGTCCAGCTGGCATTACTAAATTCAGTGCCTGCTGCACCTGGTTTAAGATGTCAGGAAAGGTTTGGGGTGGAGATCAGAAACCAACACTGCCAGGTAGTGGTGGTGATGGGGTGGTCTTGTGATTCATCCTAAGTGCAGGGGCTCTGTACAGGATTTCCCCAGCCCAAGCTCAGGACAGCCTTGATTAGATAGGGTAGGAGGGCTGGGAAGGGGGATTGCCAGTTGGTTCTACCCGGATTATTGAGTGGGCAGAGGCAAGGATATTGCAGAAAGTGAGGTTCACATCCCTTCACAGAAAGGCCACAGAGGTCCAGCGGTGGTGGCCCATGCCTTTAATCCCAGCACTTGGGAGGCAGAGGCAGGTGGATCTCTGTGAGTTTGAGGCCAGCCTGGTCTACAGAGAGAGATCCAGGATAGCCAAAGCTACACAGAGAAACCCTGTCTCTCAAAATAAAACAAAGAAAGAAAGAAAGAAAGAGAGAAAGAGAGAAAGAAAGAAAGGCAGGCCACAGAGGCCCAGCACGGGCTCACCAACGTCTTTGCCAGCTCTCGGGCCTGCTCCTGGTCTGGAAAGACTGCAGCCCCCCCAAACTTAACATCCACCACCAGAGTGGATAGTCCCTCCACGACCTTCTTACTGAGGATTGATGCTGTGGAGAACAGAAACATCATCCCCAGGGTATGATACCTGGGGACAGAAGTGGTTGCCTCTGTGATAAAGGTGGCAGTGCCTAGTGGATTGTATGTCAGTCAGGGTACCCATATCAGGTCACCTGTAATGAGTGGTACACTGTCCACAGTAGCTGTCACATCTCGGGCAGCATACAGGATTCCATCAGCAGGGACCAGCTTCTCACTCTGGCCAACAATACAGCAGCCCACTTCCTCCAGTAAGAGCAGTATCTGTTCAGACACCTGCAGTGTGACCTCTGAGGAGGACCCTCTCACTTGCCCTGGCCACTGACCCAGCCAAAGTTCAAAACATGGCCCAAGAGTGTCAATAATCTCTTTCTGATGACTGACCTGCCAAGGGTCCTGATTAGTTATAATACATTAATGATTAGCAGCTCATCGGTGTTTTCTACCCATTCCCGAGTAATGATCCTGATCAAAGTTCTCTTGATGACTCCGGCCTATCTACAATCAACGACCTTTAGAGAAGTCAGCACGCTCACTAGTGACCCAGATAAATAACCTATCTGTTGATCGTCCTGTGATTCTGGCCAGTGATTCTCCCTCAACCCAGATCAATGGTAGATTAGTGGCCCACCTGTACCTGCTCTGGGCTCTGGGTGACATTGAACCCAGGAATAGACTCCAGCTTATCCAGTGTGCCCCCTGTGTGCCCCAGACCACGTCCGCTGATCATTGGCACCTGGTGGATAGGAATACTGACTTTTCCTGCACCGCTCCCCCTATCCTATTTTCTCTCTCCACTAGTAAGAACTTCAGCTAAAATTACTTTTGTAAGCAGTTGTAATATTTTCAAGTATTTTAAACAGTTCATGTGGGTGCCCAGTTGCTGGAAAGGAAATAAACTGTACTTGGTGGGGAGCAGTTTGCCAGTAGGGTAAGAGGCTGGCACTCATGTGTCTGGGACCCAAGTTCAAGGGACAAGAAGAGAAAGACCCAGCTCTTCCTCTGAGGGTCCTGTTAGGTACAGAGGCAGCAGTATTCCATGGTGGAACTTGGTCAGTATTGGGGGATAGGACAACCCTGGGTTTTGTCTTTGAGAGCTTTGAGCCAGGCTTGAGGGTAGGTGGTGCCTGCGCGGGGGTCAGAGACTTGTAGAGGCAGCAGTCACTAACCTTGCAGCCACATGCAGCCAGGGCAGGTGCCAGAACCAGGCTGACTTTGTCACCCACACCTCCTGTGGAGTGTTTATCCACAAGCTGCTGGTGCCAGGCCTTGGGCCACTCCAGTTGCTGCCCAGAGTCTGCCAGGGCCTGAGTCAGCACAGATGTCTCCTCTAGGTCCATGCCCTGCAGCCGAATGGCCATCAGCATGGCCCCTAAGTATGGACATATGAGTGAGGTGTTCACAGAGCATGGGTTTTCTGGGGCCTGTGATGGTGATGGGGTATTGGGGATCCTTGAGGTGCATATGGGGCAGTTAGGGGTCAAGGTTCAATTAGGGCTTGCCACACACCGATTTGTGTGTCCTGTGCACTTCCATCCATCACTGCATTCACGAAGTCCCTGATGTCTGCCTCACTCAGATGCCCTCCATCTCGTTTCAGGCGGATCAGCTCAGGCAGCTGCTTGGGTTCCCCACTCCCTCCCCCTGAGACGGTACCAGCTGCCTCTGGGGTTGAGGGAGGTGGTATCCCTGAAGCTGCCATTGCTTCAGCCTGCAGGGGATATTGAGACACTGCTGGAATCTGCCTCCCTGTCCATGTCCCTGAAGCCATGATCACTTGTCCCAACCTTGCTCCTATGTATGTTTCTGATGCCCATCACTGACCC
>CABHPP010094788.1:2218-26576 GCA_902168425.1 Peromyscus attwateri
GAGTGTGTGCCACATCTGTACACTCCTTTCAGGGAGAGGCAGACCTGCACATACGGAAGAGGAAGAGTTGAGGGAGGTGTCCTGAATGGTGAGGAGGGTGCGTTCAGCCAGTCTGTGTAATGGCAGAAGAGAAGCAGCATCTGTGTGCAGGTGCTTTTAGGTGGGTGAAGTGAGCCTTAGGCCTTTGGCAGTTTCCTTGTGATTGACTGCATTTGTGTGGAAGGAGATAGAGGGAGGGCAGCCTGTTGGAGAGTTGGTGAGCCAAAGATGTGAAGTAGTTGAGAAGTGGAGGGTAGGGACTCCACAGGGCAGGGCCACAGCACCCAGAGGTCCTCAGGATTAGTTCATGACTTCCGTCAAGTCAAAGCTGTTCTCACTCACAGTGCTAAGAAGGTGGTTTTGCAGGCATCCAGTCTCTTCAATAGCAAGCATTACAAGCACTAGAGGAGTCAACTGTTTTTCTTTTCAATCAGACACTGAAAAACTACAATGCCACTGTCACTTGTTTTTTGTTTACATCACTAGATTTTTAAATGAAGAACTTAAAATTGGGAATATTTATATAGCCCGTATAGCTTAAGGTTTCTATTGCTGTAATAAACACAGACCACAAATATCCTGGGTCAGAGTCAACTGAGGGAAGCCGAGGCAGGAACCTGGAAGCAGGAAGTGAAGCAGAACCCATGTAGGAGTTCTGGTTGCCGGCTTCTTCCCCTGGCTTGCTCATTTTGCTTTCTTATACACACTAGAACTACCTGCCCAGGATGGCACCACCCACAGTGGACTGGGCCCTCCCACATCAGCTGTTCATTGGTCAAGAAAATGCCTCATAGACTTGTCTACAGGCCAGTTTTGTGGAGGCACTTTCTCAAAAGAGATTGTCTCTTCCCAGATGTCTAGATTTATATTGACAAAAAACCAACCAGTACACTTTATAAATAAATACACTAGGGTTGTTTTAAGTGTAACGTGGGTTTTTGCATGGATTAAACACAAAACTCCCAGTTACTATTAATGTATTGGTGCTGCATTAAGGAACGAAATACAAGCACTTCCCCTTGGTGTCATTTAAGCAAGAGCAAGTCCAGAATTGAAGTCTCTACTTACGCTCCCTGTGTCCTCCATGCTCTGTCTGTTGCATGAGTGAGTCTTCATCTCTGCCTGCCTGAAGGCTGCCTTGTGAACCTGTCCCTGTCCCTGTGTTCTGTTTCTGTCCCTCACAAAGGGCTTCACAGAAAGCATCACATGGGGAAAGAGTGGGATACTTTACAGAAATCTGTAACAGATTTTACAAGGGATTCCATCTCTTGCTCCAACTGAGCCTAACTGACCAAGACAACAAACAGCATCACACATATCATTGTTTATCAGCCAATATCCAAACACTGTATTCGACCTTTATGGAGGATATTCATTTTAGGGTACTGCTTCCACCTGTGTCGGCCGCTTCCTGCAAGTGATGCACATGCATTGTTCTTGGTCAGGGGCATGAAAGAGTATGTAACTTAAGGTTACAGCTATGTATTAGGTTCTAAAAATTGATTACATGGGTGATCAAAGGCAAGTAAGGTTGATTGTTACATTGTTCTTTTAAAGGCAGGTTAAACAGACAGGATGAGTATACATACAGTAGGCTAACAGTCAAGTGAGTTTAAGTGTGTTAACAGCTCAGGCCTGGAGGTCCAGCAAAAGTTCCATTCTCTTAGGATGTAAGAGATATTTTCATAATACTCCACCTGCACAGGTTTTAAAACCCAAAAGGTTGAGAACCATTGGACTAGAGGAATGTCTACCTGATGTCCGTCAGAGTTCAAAGATTGACAAGAAAGGGAAATAGTTGAAATAGCTGCTTTTGAGCCTGGCAAAAGACTGAATAGGAAAGTAAAGGGTGAGAGATGGTTGGAGATGTTTTCAAGAACGCTCAGTTTGGGGTTGTGTGATGATGGGACATGTTGAGTAGTTGCCACCAGCACCAAGGCTTGGGTAACAGGAGGAAGCAGGATGGAAGTACAGTGAAATTGGGTTGAAAGTACATGGGGTCAGTGAGGATTTGTAGTAGAAGGGAAAAAAGTGAAGGTGGGGGGTACTCATTGGGAAGGGGTAAACCGTAAGGAAGGCCCAGAGGTAGGCAGGGGTGACGCAACAGGGAGCAGGTGAGTTGACTGGCTGTACATGAGACACATGCCTAACTGGTCCTCATGTCTACAGAAGTGCAAGAGTCGGATGGAGTTAGCTGTAACTCTGCTTATAAAGAAGCAGTTAAATGAAAAAGTACAGATCCCTTTATTGGGGCCACATGTGGCTACTGGGTCACTTAAATCATTTTCTTTGGTTCTCAAGTTGGTTTCAGAGTTGTAGAAGAAACACATTTTGTTTTTTGTTTGTTTGGTTTTTGAGACAGGGTGTAATCCTGGCTGTCCTGGAACTCTCTCTGTAGACCAGGCTGGCAGAGAGCCTCTTGTCTCTGTTCCCATGAGTGCTGGGGTTAAAGGTGTGTGCCACCACGCCCAGCCCATATTTTGTTTTGATTAACATAATCTCTGTAGTTTTTCACAAGTTTACTTAAATTGAATTCAGGAATTCTTATTCTTGCTATTTCTTGTTTCTTTCAGTAACTTGGATCCACTTACAGAAACTGTATCCTTTTTTGAGAAAAAAGTAAAACTAAGGATTATTTATGAAGAAAAAGAAAATTGGAGAAACAGAAGGAAAAAACAGATGAGTACTGAAAAGAGGTTGAAACACGTAGGTTTTGAATAGCATAAGCAACATTGAAAGTGATTACAAAAATGAGAGTGGAGTGGTCTTAGGCTTGCCCAAACTGTTAATATAATGACTTTCTATGAATCAGGACTACTGAAGCTCTGCTGCTCACCTTGGCCAGCCATAGTAAACCTGGCTGTACACAGCAGCAACAGAACAGTGACTGGGGGCCTCCCTCTGCTGTGAACCAAATCTAGAGGGGACGGGTAGCTCGGGGTACACCTACTCCGTGATGTCTCCAGCAGCCATGCTCTGGAGTCTTTGGGTCTAGATAGCTTCCAGAACACACCTTTGTATCTGTGTTTCTGGCTGTGCAGTCAGCAGAGGGGAGGTGATCTCTTTGGGAAGCACTACACAGCCTCTCTGTCACTGTCACTGCCCAGTATCCTGATGTGTTGCTGAAGTGAATAAAGGATTTTGGTAATAGCAGCTTCTCTCATCTCAGTAGAAAATGAGCAAAAAGTGTGGTAAATAAATTAGGGTATTCTTCATTCTGCTGCAGTAACAGATCGGTGGCTAACAACACAAATAGGATTTCTAGACCATGTTCCACTGACTACTGCTAGTAGGTTGGGGAATTAACTGGTAGCTTACAAGGGCAGAGGAGGCTAATGAAGATTTAATTCAGTCTCACCAGTCAAAAGACATACAAACTAAAATCATGTGAGCACCCAGTTTAATGTATCAGATCATCCAGAATTGTAAAAGGATATAACTCAGTGTTGCTGCTGGCGAAGTAAGGCACCTTCTTAGAAATTGCTGGTGCCAAAGTCATCTGGCACTCTTTCTGAAAAGGAAGGTTTCAGAAGTATACTCAGTAATTCTATTTCCTGAAGGCTGAAAATAAGAGTAAACAGGCACTTTACTCCAGGGCTTGGCAAACATAAGATGCACAGACCAAATGTGGCTCGCCACTCATGTCTTAAGAAATTTTTTACCAGGATACCTCCATGTTGGTTAATTTGTATACTGTCTGTGGTTCTCAGAGTTTGGGTAGATATGACAGACTGTTAGTCCCCAACACCTCACATGTTATTGTTCTTTTACAAAAAAAGTGACCTCACAAAAATTTAAGGGAATTATATTGAAAATTTGGAATGCCATTCACATTCACCAGTTAGAAAATGGTAAATAAATTAAGCTGTCTTCATAAAGGCTATGAAGGATCTAAAGTGTTTTTTTATTTATTTTTGTTGTTGTTTTTTACAAATTAGAAATGACCCAGATGTCCCCTGGCAGAGGGAGGGGTATGTAAGCTGTGTTCCCATGCACAGGAATGCTGTGCAGCAACACAGTTAACAAGCACCAAGAGGCCACATCAGGAACGGTGTAGAAAAAGCAGAAAGGCTCAGAGTATTGAATGGTCTATCTAGGTTTTTGAAGAATTGTGTATCACGAAAACTTCCATTGTATAGTAAAATAGGGAAAATAGTAGACTGCAAGTCAACTTACTTTGAACATATAAGCCTTAGTGTTTATGTAGGGAGTGGGGATATTTATGGGAGATCTCTGGGTTTCTCCATTAAGCAGAAGAGAGATGGTTGTAGTGTCAGTTGCTGGATGGCAGGAAGACCAGCTGGCTTGCCCTGTTGAGTTCTGGAAGAAATGACTGCCCTTTAGAGGAGAGTTTGAAGACTAACCTGAGGAGGTCTTTCTGGGAACTTTTTAGTCAAAGTGTATTATTAATAGGGTCTTCTAAGGTGAAGCAAACACAGTAGGGAGTCAGCAGTAAGGACCCCCAGGTTGAAGAGTAACTGTTCATTTACCCTCTCCAAGCCATAGGGTCTTGCTCTGTGTCCCAGTCTGGCTTGAACTAGAGATGCTTCTGCTGTTGTGCTGGGGTTACAGGCACAGGCCAGGCCAGTCAGACATTTCCTTTCAACATAACTGACTCCTTAATACATTTAATAGTTGCATAGCAGCAGTCAAAGTAGAAACTAGCTATTGATTTTACAGTGCAATTCAGGAAATAAAAATGTACTAAGCAGCTATGTGCCAAGTAGTTGAGTAAATCTGAGAGAAACTCAATTTCCAGTCACAGGGTAGGCGGAGCGTGAATAAGAAGTGATCTCAGATGGTGAATGGCATACACAGCCTTAGGTAACAATCTGATCAGCATGGAGGCATACTGTGTATTGGATTCTGCTTTTTACTAGATGGTACCATATCCATGCTGCATTTCCAGGCAGTTTTGCTAAAGATTAGTGTTAATGTAAATATTCCATTTCATAGTATATTTAGAGAAATTACAGGGTTCTAAGCAGATGATAAAATGACAATGCTTTCTTTTTCATGTGTGTGTGGAGAGTGTATGTAGAGGCTAGAGGTTGATGTCAGCTGTCTTTCTTAATCACTCTCTACTTTATTTACACACCTCCCCAAGTGCTGGCATTCTAAGCAGGTAGCCATGCTCATCCAGCTTTTATGTGGGAAATAGGTATCTGAGCTCCAGGCCTCACAACTATGCAGCAAGCACTTTATCTGCCAAGCCACCTCTTCATTTTTTGTTTTGTTACTCTACAGAGCCCTGGCTGTCCTGGAACTCACTATATAGACTAGGCTGGCCTCACACTCAGAGATCCCAATGCCTCTCTCTGCCTCCTGAGTGCTGGGATTAAAGGCACACACCACCGTGCCTGGCTATCTGATAATATATTTTTAAATGAAACCCCCTCCTACACACACCCCAAAATATCCTGTAATGAAGAACCTTTTGCTGCTTATTACGCCTCATATTCCTTAACAGGTCTAGTATGGGATTCCTTTTTACTTACAGTACCTTGCCCACTGGCCAGAGTATTTCATCGTTGCAGAGGCACCTGGCGGAGAACTAATGGGTTACAGTAAGTACAGTACCACTAGTACTTTTTAGGGTGAGTAGAGACTTTAATACAGGTTTCAGTCTGCTTTACTCTATAGAATTTGAAGCAAACCATGAAGGATGGGATTTTATGTTCTGATCACTTACCAACACTTTACCACATCTCTGTGTCCAGCCTTGTGCTAGGCTCCAACAGTGAACCTAACAAACATGATTTAAGTCTTTTTGGATCTTTCATTCCATGTTAGATTCCTATATAGTTTGCTTGGTATATAATGCAGCGATTAAAGCATATGCACTTAACTGATTTCTAACAAAAACTTGAGCTATGAATTGCTATGATTATATATACATTGTGAATGTAACTTCAAATGTAGCTTATTCAGACAAAAAGTATTCTTAGTCTTTCTTGGTTTTTAGTTTATCCTTTTTAAATATTTGAAGTCTGACTTTAGAAGCAAGTATAGAATATTTGCAAGTGGAGTTTCAAATCAAAGTATTAAAACTTTGGTACATTCTTATTATAAAAGATGAATGACAAACAGTAATTCTACATTTATGTGCAAACTAGTGTAATAATCACTGATGCAATCCTCTGTTGGCAGTCATGGGCAAAGCGGAAGGCTCAGTAGCTAGGGAAGAGTGGCATGGACACGTCACAGCTCTGTCTGTCGCCCCTGAATTCCGCCGTCTTGGTTTGGCTGCTAAACTCATGGAGTTACTAGAGGAGATTTCAGAAAGGTGAGAGCCATTTTTCAAATACACCTAGTGATTTATGAACCCTGTTTTGCTGTTGAATATCTGAAGGGTATTTTCATCTTGTGAGTGTGTGGAACTGACTCAGAGTAATTTCATTTTCAGCTTGTAGTAGTTCCTACAGTTCTGTCAGATTCATAGTGGCATCGTTGCTGCTCCTTTGCTAGTGAGGAAAACTAACACAGTGTGACTGGCCGTAGACCTCTTGAGTTAGTTGACGGGTTGGAATCAAACATGACCAACCTTTCAAGGAAGGTCTTTGGTGATCTTGGCACTATGGGAGATGTCTCTAGGCCTAAAGTAGTTCAATTTTAAGTTTGTTTCTGTTCTAACAGCTAGTAGCCATTTATAGAAAAATAAAATGCTAAGTCCTTTATTTTTAACTATGACCATCTACTAATGAAGGAGAAGTATACTGTTGAGTACTGAATGACTTCTTGAACTCTGAAACACATGCAACATAACCCATTTCCACTGGTTTTCATGTAAGTACTAGTTTAATCATAGCAAGTGTTAGAAGCCCATTTCATAAAAATTCTGTCATCAAAAGGAAATGTAGCAGTAATGGGTGTGTAGAATTTTGATATTTTCCCTGAACATCTAAAATAGCCTGTGGCCAGGGCTAAGCACACCTGGCAACAGAAGAGTTTTGCTGAAAAAGAAGTCTTTTTTTTTTTTTGGTTTTTCTAGATGGGTTTTTCTGTGTAGCTTTGCGCCTTTCCTGGATCTCGCTCTCTAGACCAGGCTGGCCTTGAACTCAGAGAACCGCCTGGCTCTGCCTCCTCAGTGCTGGGATTAAAGGCGTGCGCCACCGCTGCCTGGCTTTTTTTTTTTTTTTTTTTAAGATTTATTTATTTTGTATACAGTGTTCTGCCTGCATGCCAGAAGAGGATGCCAGATCTCATTACAGATGGTTGTGAGCCACCATGTGGTTGCTGGGAATTGAACTCAGGACCTCTGGAAGAGCAGGCAGTGCTCTTAACCACTGAGCCATCTCCCCAGCCTTTGTGATGTTTTGAAAGTTCTCCCTGGACTGAATATTAGGAGGAAGATAGAACACACTCATTTATTAATGACATTACTATATGATAGACAGGCAAAGGAAATGGGTTCTGACGAGCTGTATGTAACCTTAGCATTATGTATTTATGGATTTTATTAATAGGTCTTATATTCTGTCTGTTTAGGTAAGAAAATTACTAATCTGTCTTCCTTTCCAATTTCTGAGACTTCATTATTTTGTGTGAAGTATACACACATAAGCATTATATTCATGCCTTTTTTGGATGCACATTCAATCAAGTAGAATATAATATTCATATAGGAGTAAAGAATAAAAATCAATTTAAAAGAGAAAGTTAAGTAGCAATGAATGACTAATGACTACAGTGACATGGGCTAAGGATGTAGCTCAGTAGTCAAGTACAAGACCCTGGGCTCCATCCCCAGCAGTACCAAAAAGAAAAATAATGCATATTCTGTTGATAGGAAATATATGTAAGATTATAAAGATTGAAAATAAAATATTAAATTATCTTACAAATTATAGCCAAAAGGAAGTTGATTTCTTCATATTGTAAGGGGCCACTGCATACAGATAAAAGACTTAGCTGGGAATCTGGCATGATGCAAGCCTGAGGGCCAGAGTTCAGACCCCCAGAACCTGTGTAAAAAGCTCAACATGGTAACATACCTCTTGGCTCAGTTGCTCATAAGGTAAGATAGAAGGTAGAGACAAGAATCCCCAGAAGCCCATGAGCTAGCTAGCTGATGTACACAGTGGAGAACAAGCAAGGCAGGAAGACGGAGGGAGATCCACGGTTGTTCTCTGACACGTGCACCATGGCATGCCCACACTCAAAGATTTTTCAAAATTTTAATCCACCAAGTGTAACAATGTTATATATCCTGGAAACTACAAAAAAAGTGGATAAATTGTTACTGAGAGCTGAACGTGCCTCTGTAAAAGCTGTCAGGTGGAAGTCAAGTAGGGTACAGAACATAATAGGTCAGCAAACCTTTTCCAGGGCAGAGGGGACAGACTGCAGTCACACAGATCTGTTACATAAATTTGCTATCTAGGCAAACAGTTTAAAAGCCATTCTTAGCATGAGGGTGGTGCAAAAGGAAATAGTTTGCAAGTCAACCCTATCTTAAGAGTAGCTAGACTTTTTCTACAACAAAAGCCATGTCAGATTTCCAGGCCAGGAATCCTATCACACAGGATTGCTGTGAATCCAAGGCCAGTCTGGGCTATCCACAGTAAAAAGACTGGACAAAGTATTTGTGTGTGTGGAGGGAGTCACTTAAAGTAAGGTCAGTTTTACAAAAGCAAAATCAGTCTTTAGGCTAAGGTATCCTTGATAATGTAAGGAAGGAAGATCTGAGGAAATGTCACCAGAGTGCACAAGCTGCAGGAAAATTGCTGGTAAATAGCTTCAGTGAGTCAAAAGAATACACCAGGAGCCAAGGTGTTTGACTGATGATTCATTAGCTATAGTGTAGCAAACTAGAAAGTAGAGGTGAGGAGAGTAGCTTAACCGGAAAAAAGTTTGTACAAAACCTTGGAGAGTGTTTAATGACAGTCTGCCCCTCTTCAGAATTTACTGGAAATCCACACAGCAAAGGAAAGTAAGAAAAAATGGAAAAGGACTGAGAGGCAACAAAACTGCTGTCGCAGATAGAATGCTTAAGTACTTAGAATTAATTAAAAACAATAGATTTTAATACACCAACAGTAAAAACCTAGAAAGAGGTGAGGTGTCATTAAAATTGGCATCAAAGCATTAATATGCTTGAGAAAAATTAAGCAAAACCATGCGAGAGTACTCTTAACATTTATAGTGGTGGATCTAGATGGAAAGAAACTACTGTGAGTTTTGGGACCGGCCTTAAGGCCAAAGTAATTATAGCCAGAATCCTACTCGGGTGGGGTGTTAAGATATAAACAGGGGAAAAAGAAACAGCACCAAAAATATGACAAAATACTCTTGAACAGTGGGTAGATTTGCCCTATCAGGTCAGGTCGAATGTATAGCATAGACTTGGTGCTGGAGCAGCTATGAGTAAAGAAAGCGAATCTTGGCATATCTGAGGCTGCATTGTAGATCAGAATGGAAAGGTAGATTTTTTTTGGTAAAGATGATGGGACAAGTGGATGGGCAAAATGTCTCCCTGGTTACTTCTTTATTACATACACATTCTAGATTTATTAAAAACATGGATGTGGAAAGGAACTTTAAGTATAATATGGAAAGTGTCTCTATGACCTCAGTGTAGAGAACTTCTTAAGCAGGCTGTAAACAGTGCTAACCATACAGGGAAGGCTCATTACTCCACATTTAACTAAGTGGAGTAGCTTTGCTCACCCAAAGATAACCAACCTGAAAGTTTGCAGAAAACCCAAACATTGCAGAATATTCAGCACACACAAGGGAATAGTGACTAGGAAAAAAACAAAGGTCACTAAGTGCTGTACAAAAGGAGAAATCTAAGTGGTCAGTAGGCATAATCATCTTAGTAGTTAATGTCACACCAAGATACCATGTCTTGCCAGGCAGTGGTGGTGCACACCTTTAATCCCAGCACTTGGGAGGCAGAGGCAGGTGGATCTCTGTGAGTTCGAGGCCAGCCTGGGCTACCAAGTGAGTTCCAGGAAAGGCGCAAAGCTACATAGAGAAACTGTCTCGAAAAACCAAAAAAAAAGAAAGAAAGAAAAAAAGAAAAAAGAAACCATGTCTCATGTACTAGGCTGTACTTGGTATAAACAGGTTAGAATCTAATCAAGCTTACAGTGTACATACACCAGTGACACAGCAATGATATCCCTAATCAGACATTGTATCAGGAGATGTTCAACAAAAGTATCCATAACTAATAGAACTAGAAATGTTTCCAGAGGACCATGGGCAAGCTATATTTTCATATAATAAAATACTAACTAAGGTGACTATAATAGCCTCCAGCAACTCAGGAGGCTCAGTACTGACTGAGGCCACTCACAGAGCAATCCCTAAACTGTGATTGTGCTTATATAAAGCTCACAACCAGAACTAAACCTTAGTAGGTGACAAATAAGGAGATAATAGCCTGGACACAAAATTCAGATGTGGAGACCTTTGAAATGAGATATTACTGACAAAACAAAGTCTGGCAGTGGACGGACTTCAAGGCAGTCACCACCACCCTAGAGCAGCTATACTTGGGTCATTTGTTATAAAAGATGTCAGCTGCAGGGTTATCACCATTAGTCAATAATGGTAATAGTTTGATGTCATTTTGTAGCCTAGGCTGGCCTTGAGCCCACAGTTCTCAGCTCAGTCCCAACTGCTAGGATTACAGGCATGAGCCCTAATGCCAGTCACAAGTATTTTTAAAGATCTATGCCAGTTACGCCTGGAGTTCTCAACAGTTTTAACATTTTCTTTTCTTTTCTTTCTTTCTTTTTTTTTTTTAAAGAAAAGGTGGATTTTTTGTTGATCTCTTCGTAAGAGTGTCCAATCAAGTTGCAGTCAACATGTACAAGCAGCTGGGTTACAGCGTCTACAGGACAGTCATAGAGTACTACTCAGCCAGCAATGGGGAGCCTGACGAGGATGCCTATGGTAAGCAAGCTCCTTGCCATGGCAGTAACTCCAAGAGAAAGTCAAAATAGTTATTTCCCTCACAGGCCTAAATACTCATTTTAATAAATCCAAAAGAATCACGTTTATGAGGTCAGTAATAGTTAACCACTGGTTGGTTAGTCTAAATTAATTTCTATAAATGATCATTTCATGGTAAAGATGTGGTAAAGAACGTTTCTATTAGCTGACTCAGAAGTGGGGTTTGGTTAGCGCCTGGCATACTTGCAGTTGGGAGTCTCATAAGTACATACCACTTAGGTAGGATTGCAAGGAGGGCACAAAACCTGATGGGAACCTAACCCATACACTCCAGTTGATTCTAAAAAGTTTGGTATTGGTTGCTTACATTAATCTTTGCTTCCCAACAGATATGAGAAAAGCACTTTCCAGAGACACCGAGAAGAAATCCATCATACCGTTACCTCATCCTGTGAGGCCTGAGGACATTGAATAACCATAGGCAGTGGTTCTTAGGCAGGCGTTCCAGACAAGTTTGTGGACATAATTATTTTCATAGGATGATCTTGGAGCTCTACTAGGAGGAAACTGATCATTTAGGTCTTAAAGACTTCATGAAAATACAGGCTATAAACTTCAAATCTCATCGTTCCAATGAGCAATAGCATACATGTTCAAACTGTTTGCCATAGTAAAATTCAATCAAGGCAGCTAAGTCAGGACACGTTCCACCCTCATGGTTGACAGTATGCAGTACATGCCAAGGGAAGACTCCCTCCATCCTCCTAACTCCTGTGCCTGAGAACCACTGCTGCACATATATAAATATATATATATTTTATTTTGTATTGAACTGTTAATTGAAGCTTTAAAAGCATATATGAAATGTATAAATCTGAGATGTATAGTAAAATACATTGTTGACTATGAATGTTTTCTGAAGTTTGTTGTCTTTTAATCATGATTATGGAGGGTTATTGTTTAGGATATGGTGCCTCTCTCTGTTTTGACTTTTATATAAAACATTTTTTAATGCACATCTGAAATCATCCCTGTCTGGCATACTTAAGCTTCCTTCTTACTGTGTGAAAGTCTTCCCAAATAACACCTTTCCTACTGCTGGTCCCAGACCTTTTCTGCTAACACTGGTCAATCCTGCCTTTGAATGTGAGACTATAAAGGGGAAACAATCTAACTCCTAAAGGCCATGTAATTAGACCACAGGCATGTATTGAAGTATTCCGGCAGTAAAGAACAAAACAAAAAAAACAACAACAACAAAAAACCAACAAAAACCCATGTGAAATGACCATTAAAATGCATGTGTGTTGGCATTCTTTTTTTTTTTCTTTCTTTGAGATAAGGTCTTGTTTCTGTTGCCCAGGCTGGCCTTGAACTCGCCTCCAGTAATTCTCCATCTTGCCCTCAAGTGGTAGCACCTGATTTACAAGCATTTTCTTTAGAAAGGTCTTATTTTGGAATATTAAAGTTGGGGAGAATGAATTTGTTCTCCTGAGAGGAATAACATTCCATACTGGCACACATTTGTTACCTGTGAACTTGAAGAGCAAAGTCACTAATTTTCGTCTTAATGTATAAGCAACATAAGGAGAACAGCTCTAGGAAGACTTAGTTATGGAACTAGCATTCTGATTGATCTGCTTTCACCTCCATCTTGAATCTGCACCACTTAAAGGATAGTCAGTGACAGATTTCCTTCCTGACTAGCAGACTTCAACTGACATCTGAGCCTGGTGCTGGTCTGGTGGCTAGAAAGATCTATCGTTTAGTAAAGCAGTACTGTTTTCTTCTAAAAATTATCTTATTTTCAAGACCAAATTTAGTAATATTACTAAGCTGCTTTTATTCTCTTAGGTGGATATACTGACATTTAATAATCAGTTGTTTACTAATGGTTCTTATAGGTAAAAACCAGTTCTAGGCATTGGGTAGTAACAACACAAGAAAATATGGCTATGAAGTACAGATAAAAACAGTGCCTCCAAGACCAGGCAAATGCTACGTCACAATGTGAGCAGCACCAAGTATGTTCCCGTGCTCTTTCAGCGTCCTCACTGAGCACACAGTCACTATGGGTCCTCTGGACATCTGCTGTTTTATGACAACTATTAAGCAACTATTAAGCATCAGTTAGGAGCTCACATGTTCTACAGCATGCTGGAAGATGCATTTTCTCGAGGCAGACGGAACTGCAGATTCATGAAGCCTGGGACACTGGTAGCAGTGCTGTGGTGAGTCATGCCCCAGCAGCATATGGAAGGCTCCAAGCACTCTCCAGAGACTCCATTAACAAAGACTAACAGAAACCCAGAATTCCCAAACTTATCTGAACACAGGACAGGATGCTGTGCCTGAGAGCATCTGCATATGCAGGCCAGTGTTTGCTAAACAAGCTACCACACAACTCAACCAGTTTTAGAAAGTGATGAGAGCAAAGCTGAAGCCAAACTAAAATGTTCCTGGCAAATAACAACTTGGTCCAAAAACACAGTCACTACAAATTACCTCAAGATATTTAGAGGTTAAACTAGCCCAAGTCCATTTAATTCTGTAAGGAGTGGACACAATGCTAAACAAGAAAAGAGGGGTGGGAACAAGATTGACATCGGCACTTTCCTTTCCTAATGGAACCTCCAAAATGAGGTACCATGACACTACCCCGTGTTTGAGGAAACGGAAAGCAGACTAAGCTATACACAGCCACCACACAGAGGTGCCAAGACTGAACTCAGGGTGTGTGGTTTTAAAGACACAAGACAGTGACAGACTTCAAAGGAACACACACCATTGAGACAGAACCTGTGACTTCACAGTTTTCCTACAGAATGAATTGTGAACACTTTTTAAGAGTCAAGGTACCTGCGCCTGGCATGGTGGCCCCAGCACTTAGGAGGCAGGCAGATCTCTGAGTTCAAGGCTAGCCTAGTCTACAGAGGACAGCCAAGACTATACAGAGAAACCCTGTCTCGAGAAACCAAAAAAAAAAAAAAAAAAGTCTGCAGTTGCACCTATTCTAGGTGCTCAGCAAATTAATTTCATGTAATAGACAATATGGCAAACAGTAAGAAAGTTAAGACTCAGGTAACAAAATTATTAGAAAAATCCCTTTACTTGCAATTTCCCATCCACATTTAACCCAAGAGTGTTTTGAAAAATAATTCGAAAGGTAGCTATCAAAGATGCCAAACAACTCCTTACTGGGTAAATATACAAAAACGTTCAGAAGTCAATTCTAAACTATTAATTTATATAAAAAAATACAACATTTAAAAAGATGAGGATTCACTCTCATCAATGTCCTTATCTGGATCCTGTTCGGCAGCTTCCTTTTCTTGTTGCTGTTTCTTCCAAAGCTTGGCCATTGCCAGAAGCTTGAGGTTAGGCTGGTTGGCAGCATCCTCTGGAAAGATGTAATCATAGTATTCTTCCCACCCGGCATCAGACTGTAAAATTAAATACATCAATTATAAGGTGAGCAGACAGCTGGAACAGGCTGTATTCAGAAGGGAGAGTGAAGAATTTGTCCGGCAAACCTGGAGTTCAAATCCAACTATGTTCACTGTACAAAGCAACATCAAATCCTGCTGTAGAAGGAAAAGGCTGGGTCCAAATGAGCGACTGAACAGCTGCCCAAACCATGTTGTAGCTCACTGAAAATGACGGCCCAAGTGGAAGAGAGCTAAACTTCTAGGCACAGCTTTTCCCCAGGCAATCAAGACACTCAGCACCTCAACTCCACCCTGCAGTCATATGTTTCAGACTTTAAGGTTCTGAGTTTTATGGGCTAGAGGGATGGCTCAGCTGTTAAGAGCACTTGTTGCTCTTGCAGAGGACCCAGATTAGGTTTCCAGCACCCACATGGTAGCTCACAACCATCTGTAACTCTAGTTCCATGGGATCCAATGCTGCCTTCTGACCTCCAAGGGCAACAGGCATGCACATGGTGCACATATACACACACAGGCAAACCACTCTTAAAAATAATCTTGAGTCTTACTCAATTTTTAGTAGCAGAGAGCACATAGCTGTGTATTATTTGGACTCCTAGCTCTCATCTTTTCATTTCTAATTGATCATAGATTTAACTTGTAAATATTGTCCTGAAATTCAGGCTCTCCTCTCATCTCCCACCTTCTACTCCCCAGTTGCTAGACTTAGGAAAACCATCCAATAGATGATCATCATCTTCAACCCAAGTCCCTCAAGTCCACAGGTACGAGATGCCAACAATCTAGCTAGTCATGTAAAAAAGTCTTCAATAGTTCCCACCAAACTTGCTCTACCCTACAAAGCCTTCTCAGGATTGGTTCCTCTGTAAAAGGTGAAGGGATGCCACCGCTTCCCATGCTTACTGACTTTCCACTTGCCACTCTACAAATACCACACTTCATGTAACTCCTAGACTCCACCTTCACTAAGGTGTTTTTGCCAACCCCCACCCCATTTTCCACTCCTGACTGTGTTCCTAGTAGCCAGACTACAAATGGTCCTTATCCAGGCATCTACTTCTGCTTGTAAGAATGTTCAAATCCTACTTCAAAGCACACATTTCAAAGTCACATGCATTTCTACTCCTTTGACATGAGATGAATAAGCTCTAGTGCTCAGCCCTTACCCCATCGTCGGCCTGGACCTTTCTTCTCTTCTTGACCTTTTCTGGCATGAGTTTGTCTACTCTTTCCTTGTCTGATACTGTTCCAAATTCATCTTCAAAACCTCGCCAGGATTCCAGCAACATAAGTCTCTCTTCTTTTTCTTCACAGTTTCTCATAGTTTTATTAGCCTCTTCATAAATCTGTCTGCATTTAGTCACACTTCCTTCTTTCCCTGAGGATAACTCAAACTGAGCAAAACTGATCCATACCTTTAAAAAATTAACAGAACCAAATTAAACATATCACCCTGAAGATAGTAACATAATGGTTATAAACCTAATTTCTCCAGTTCATGACATCTGATGATGGATCACTGATAGCATTCTAGACTAATACATTGAACATATGTGAACATCCATTGAACTTCATTGTCAGTACCAAAGCACTCTCCTGCTTTCAAATGTCTGACAGAGTTTTAAAATCTTGAAACCTGTGATTTCCAAGCGATTCATATGCAGCATAAACAATGACCTGGTATAAACTTAATATTCTTAAGTCTTCTGAGAATGACAGATTCTAAGAACAAGAAAGTCATTTAAAATAATTTGTCTAAAAAAAACCAAAACTGCTGCACAAAATAAAATCAAAGATCATCAACAAAGTCAGGATACCTTGACATGCTGTGTTCGCTGAAGCAACTGTCGGTAAAGGTTTCGTGTTCTTTCAGTTTCTTCCTGCTCAATCTCAAAATCAATATATGATTTCCAAAGTACCTAAGAAAAATAACAGGTCAATTAGCACTAAGAAGCCACATGCCCCTATAGTTCAGCCATCCTGACCTACATCCAAGAACCTAAGACTTTCACTCAATAGTTAAGACAGCATGTGGATGAAATAATACAGCATTTACAAGCTTGCCAAAATGTGATTAGAATTGAAGAGAAAAAAAGGCTTTGGATTTGGTTTTACATTTCTTTAGGAGTTATTCAAATGTTCAACACAACCAAAATTTGTCAAGAATTCCAGGTACTTTCCTGATCTTGTTACATGCAGTTCCCTTTTAGGGAGAAAATAAACCAGATTCCTATCCCCGGTGCCAATTTCTTGTCATTTGAGTTCAAAAACTATTAACTGCCCACCACAGACATAAGAACAGACTGGGGCCCGGGCACTGGAGCTGGCAGTCTACTGGAGCAACGGAGGCCACAGGTGCTGGCAGCAGTCCAGGAAGCTGCCCTGACGCAGGGTCACGTTAGTACAAGACTGACCAGAGGCTCAGACAGTTCTGTGGCTCCTGGGAGACTCCAATCAGTCCTAGCTATGGTTCAGTGCCACCTTGTGGCTTAAGTTCTGAAGGCGGGCCAGCACTCCACTCCCATTTCCTGTGTTCCAGATTTTGGCAGGGGAGGCTGCAGCTGTTTCCTTCCCCAGCCTTCTCCTCCTCACCCTTTAACCTGTCCTGTCAGCTGTGTGGGGGCTGCTGCTGACACTCCCCCAGCCCACTTTCCTATTCAACAAACAGAAGAATCCTAACTGGTGGAAAGTCTATAGGTTAGTTGGGGCATAGGGGAATACTTAATAAGTATTTAAAATATATCCAACTTGGGAGCCTCACCTCTGGCATGTCTAAGCGTGGCTGGCTGATGGCTAATTCATAGATTGCCCGGGCTCTATCAATATCACCAAGGATTGTCTCTAATTCTGCAAACTTAATCCATGAGGTACAATTTTCAGGTCCAAATTCCAAGAACTTTTCATAAAGCTTCCGGCATCTGTCAAATTCTCGAAGCTGTAGTTCCAGTTCTATATAACCTTTGAATAACTTGTTCTTTGGACATTTGCCTATGGAAGTCCCCTGAAGAATAAAATGGCCAAGAGTATTGTTATACTTAGGGTTCAATTTTAGTTACTGTCAATCTGTCCTAGAAGCTATCTTCTGCTGGAGTCGAGCATGGCAGACTCCATGGCAGGCTCGACATGGAGCCTGGTCAGCCACAAGCCATATTGCAGAATTACACAACCATTGGATTTTAGACCCTTCAGGATCCCTAGAAAATATGGTGTTAAGCATACAAACTTCCTTTAAATAAAAAAGTAATCAAACCTGACATACTACCCACAGGAGCAAATAGTTCATCTGAAGGAAAATTGTGTATACACAGTATTTTATCCTACTGAGACATTTTATGACAAATTATGAGGAAGGTATATTTCAAAAATTTTGCACAAGATCAGACTACTAATTAGAGACTACTAATCTGGTAACTGGTAGCTATAGATAGTTCCAGTGTTTAAATAGAATGTTTACAATTAAAGCATTACTATTTTTGTTTGTATCTCTCGACAGTTTCACACACATATACAATGTATCTTGATCATATCCACCCCCAGTTCCCCTCGCCCACTCCCCTAGATACTCTGCCCACCTTCCTCTCACACTGAGTCTAGGTAGTTCTGATGCATGAGCATGGGCAACCTTTCAGCGGCTACACCCTTGAAGAAAAATGACTGCTTCCCCTCAGCAGCCACTAGCTGCCAATGGCTCCCCAGCTGGAGGTGGAGTCTCATGAGCCCCTCCCTCCTTCATGCTGGATGGCTTCTTCTGGAGCAAATCTCCTGCAGGCCACTGATGCTGCTGTTGAGTTTGAGTGTAACAGCCATGCAATGTCCAGAAGACACTTCATAACACTCCTCCCCACCATCCTGTTCCTATTCTTCCTCAATGGCCCCTGAGCCTTGCAGGGAGGAAGAAGGGTTATGTTTATGTCCCACTTAGAATAGCACTCAGTAGTCACTTACTCTCCAAGCACTATCTACGAGCTTTCTAACATGTCCCAGGCTATAAAAGATACATTTCTGTTGCCACCCACCCCTTATTATTTTTTTCAAGACAAGGTCTTGCTATGTAGCCCAAGCAAGGCTGACCTTACTGGTGTGGGGGACTTTTTTCAATAGGAACCATTCCAATTGTAAGCATGAAGATCTTAACCTTCTTCTCCTAAGACAGTGAACCTGTTGCTCCTTTACTTACCAAAGCTCTTCTGGCAAATGGCAGATTTTTCTGTCGTATTTCAAACTGTGCATAGTATAACCACATTTTGGCAAATGTGAACTACAAAACAAAAGCACAAAAAGATCTGGCTTAAGAGGCTCATTTAAATTAACCAAAGGCCACTGGTAAGATTTCAGGGTGAAGAGGGATGTATTTTGTTTGTTTGTAAGCAAAGAGGGCATTTATCAAGAGTTAAAAATATACCAAGAGGCCGGTGAAAGGACTCAGTGAATGATGGCACCAGCCGTCAACTTGACCTTGTGGACCACATGTGGACAGAACAACCCCCCGCTGTCTTCTGACTTCCACATGTGTACTATGGCACATGCACAGCCCTCCCCCACAAATAAAAGTGTAATACAATTTATATATACACACACACACACACACCCATGACCAACTAGACTGATTCTGTATTACATACTTCATGGCATGGCAGCCTCTACTTAGAGTGTTTTGTGGGATGCTTGTAAATTGGTAGAACATCCTATTTCTAAGAACAACTCACCACTTCTAAAGCAGAACTTTGTTTCTCTTGGTGGGAAATGTGGTAGAGCAACATTTTAACATCTCCAAAAAAGTCACATGCTCAACCACACAAGCATGCTCCATTATCAAAAGACCCATTTGGAGTCTCTTATGCATGTGCTCTGTCTCCTTTCTTCCAGTCTGTCTCTCTGAATTTCTACACTGCATTACTTACTTGTCACAATACAGGCTGCTCTATGAACTAGACAGTAGGGCGTTTCCTCAGGCAAAGACTGTATCTGTTTTGATTCTCATGGTGCCACTCACTTGAAAGTTTTCAATTGATACATACTATTTTACAAGTAATAAAACAGGATTTTGATCCAGCAAGTGTACCTTTTTGTGAGGAATTAGTTCCAATGACGCTTGATATACCTGTCTTGTCCTCTCAGGATCCTGTATTAAGATTAAAATAGTCTTTTAAAGATTATATGTTAATACTTACTTTACTAGTTAACTTCATGACTACTAGTAGAAATAGACATTCCATTTCTCAAGAGCTATTTTTAAATATTGATTTCATTTATGATCAAAAATAGCAATTACTTTTTTTGGGGAGTTTTTTTCAAGATAGGGTTTCTCTGTGTAGTTTTTGGTGCCTGTCCTAGAACTCGCTCTGTAGACCAGGCTGGCCTCGAACTCACAGCGATCCGCCTGGCTCTGCCTCCCGAGTGCTGGGATTAAAGGTGTGTGCCACTGCTGCCTGGCACAATTACCTTTGATTATCAAACTTTGGTTTAAGAATAAAAATGTGGCCATCCAAGTCTGAATTCATCTTTGTAGAAAGGCCTGACAGCAGAAAGAAAGACCTTAAGGTTTCAGATGAACAAAGCGTAGTCTTTCCCTGTTAACTTATACATAACCCGGAAATGCCACTTGATTTTTATCAAAAGCAAAAATGTACAATCTGGCCATGATCCTTCTTTGTGACAAACACATTACTAGGCAACTGTGTAATTAAATTGCTTCATTAGTCATTGTTTCAAGTTTTAAATGAGATCTATCTAAGTGTGCCTCGAGGTTAAAACAAAACACCATGCCTCAACAGGCACACAGTTTCAACGATGGACATGGTGGACAGAGTCCTAAGAGAATTTAAACAAAGTCTGTCTCAAAGACTGCAACTATCAGTTACTATCCACCACCATGAGACTGGGGTAAGAAAGCCATTCATGGCTGACCCACAGTCCAGCCTCTCACCTTGGCTTCCAGCTCTTCATAGAGTGCATAGTTGATCCAGAGATAGATGTAGCGCTTCCAGTGCCTCTTCTCCTGGATGGGCGGCACGTTGGCAATGGCCCTCTCATAGACTTCCCGCACAGTGTCAGCTTCAGCATCACTTTCCACCAAGCGTAAGTAATCAAACCATGCATCGTAATTGTGTGGATTAGCCTAGAAAAAAAACAGCCTAATCTATAAAAACAGAACCAAGAGCTAGACTTGACAGGCTATCAGAACTGTAAGGAGACACCAAACTTGCTCTTTTTTAGCTTTTATTCCCTTAGTTTTTACCCATTATCTCATGTTTAGAACACCATCCCTGAGACTGTATAGGACTGTAAAAGGGCATTGGCTGGCACCTCGAAGCAAAGCCTCTTTCCTCTACTGCTTGGTAATGACATCCCATTTTTTTCTTTGTTTCTGAGACAAGTTCTCACCCCCATAGCCTAGGCTGGCCTTGAACTCATAATTATCTTGCCTTGGCCAGTCCTGGGACTACAGCCTTGAGCCACTCACTACACACAGCTTCCAGCTTGTATAAATGTATTTTTTACACGTGACTATATACCATTATGTTGATAATGAAATTACAATGGGTTTATATCAGACTCTAAATCAGGAAACACCTTTTCAAACAAACAGTAATTTATTATGAACACATCTTACCAACCTACCACTTCATTTAACACCAAACTTGGTTCTTTGTTAGGAGCTACCTCAACCTGACTAAGCAAAAGATAAAAGAGCACTGAGAGAAAATACTGCTATCTGAACCTGAAATGGCCTATCACAGAGATAAGAACAGAACTGTCTATCGTAGATCTCTTGCTCATGCAAAGCAGGTGTTTGGATCCATCTCTGGTCTTCCCATCCTTTTCAAAAAATGAGCTCAAATAGATGTCACATATCTTTTGAGGCATGGACTTGATATGAAACCTAGGCTGGCCTCAAACTATTTTTCTGCCTCTATCTCCCAAGTGCTGGGATTAAAGGTATGATCCATCCTGCCCAGTTCCACATTAGTTCAGCTTGCTATCAATTAAAGGACTTCCCACAAAGGGATGGCATAGCAAATCCAAGTGTGGCTTACTCTCTTTTCTTTACGCCACATTTATCCCACCTTGCCTGAAATAGTTGCCTAGTCTATCAGACACATCATTATGAGAGTAATCACTAGCCCCAACCCAATATTAGCCGAGAGCTCTGACAACACTAGCCATTTACAGCAGCACCCACCTTCACTTCTTCTTCATACTGGAATCTCCGTTTGCTCACGATGATATCTTCAATACCCCTCCGGTCACCAAACTTCTTCTCAAAGATGGTATAGTTCTTAAAGAGTTCTTGGGCCTCTTGTTTTGAAATTCTATCCAGGGCATATTTGTAGATTACTCGTACCCTTTCAAACTAAAAGCAGATAGGAAGATTATCATCTAAAACATAATCTCATTTAAGCCACTCCTCAAGACTAACTACAACCTACTACTTGTAAATTAAAATTTGAGGCCTCCATCAGAAAGAACTAATGCTTAGTTTTAGTTCCACATTTAATACTGTCTCAAAACTGAGCTATTTTCTCCTCACCCATCTTGGGTCCTTCCCAGGCTGGCAGGCACCACCACCATGGCACACCTGCTCACACCCAAAGCCCCACACGTCTGCCTTGGTTCCTCTCCAGTTCTCCTTTCCTGTGCTGATTCTTTCATCACGTGCTGCTATTTTTATTTCTTCACTACTGCCCTTTCTCCTCTACCCTGTTGCTGACCCACCTCCATTTCTGAGAACATTCCAAAAACCTCCTTATTGTACTCTCTGGTTTTATCACCTGCCTCCTTCTTACTGATGATCAAACCCAGAGCTTCACCCACACTCACAAGTACTCTCCAAATGAGCTTCATCCTCAGCCCTCCCCTGGTTCCACTCTTGCTATGTCCTGACCCTGCTCCAGAATACCTCCATTGAGCCAGAAGCTCAATAATTATAATCCAGTCACTGTCCCATTTAAAACCCTCTAATTCTTGCCTCTTAGAGAGAATCTGACCCCTCCAATTCTATTATTTTCTGTGTAACTAAGGAGGAAAGGAACTGGCTTATTTGTGGGGCAATCTGTGTTTCCATTCCACAGTTTCCTCTGGTTGAGGGCACTACTTCTTTGCCTCCCTAGCTTATTATCTATAAAGCCCTTGAACCAATATACCAAAAGACTCATCAGTTTATACATGTACTTTTGTGTTTCTGAGATAAGGTGTATGTACTCTAAGCTGGCTCCAAACTTACGTTCCTCCTGCCTCAGCCTTAGAATAAATCCTCAATTTTCTGAGTGCTGGGATTATAGATGTGTGCCACAACACCTAACTCCAGGTATTCATATTTAAAAGGCTTAATTTTCAAACACAGCAGAATGAAATTAAGACAGCATACATAACCACTCAGCTCCAATCTATAGCTCAGCAATACATGCTCGCTGTTCTGTATGAAATTATGTTTTGTATCTAGAAAACATTTTCTCTATGGATAAAACAGAAATGAACTCATCGTGCACTTACTTCTTTCTGATTTTCCTCAAATTTAGCAAAGGCCACATACAGGTGTTCGTCCATATGCTCATCCCCAAAGAACTCCACTGCTCTCTCGTAGACTTTCCGCGCATGGGCAAAGTAAGCGTGCTTCTCCTCAAATCGGGCATACTTGATCCAGTTCTTCACAGCGGGGTGCACGAGCACGAGTGCGGGCGGGCGAGTGAAGGAAAGGGCTGGCAAAATGGCACAGCTAAACCCACAACAGAGGCTGGGGGAGCTCGTGGGGAGAGCGCCTGCACAGCATGGTCAAAGGCTCAGTGCCCAAACAACAGGCCGGAACCCCACTAACCTCCCAAACCCCAACAATGCAAACCACAAGTGAGCGGTGACAAAGCACACACCAAGGAGTCTAACCACTAACCTGCACCCTGAGATCGGGGCCACACTACTCACTCTGATCGGCCTCCAGTGCTGACTCAGCAGTGGGTACACAGACGGCTGAAGCCAAAGAAAACCCTCAACCTGGTTACCAGCCATGGGATCTTCAACAAGTCATCTGACTCAGTTTTTTAGGGTGTGAAAGGGGAAAACAGTGCCAACCTCACCCATCACTGCTGCCTTTATAAGAAGAGGAAATGTTTATGAAACTTAGCACTTTCTGGTCAAAGAACATGGTAGATAAAAAGCACCTATTACATTAACTTCTCAGTAACAGAAGCCTACCCACAGTGAATGGAGTAATTTGCCTCAAAGAAAGCAGCTAGCCAAAGCTAAAGAGAACATTTTCACTTGCCATTTAATTAGGCAGGGCACATCAACCTTCCTTGAGGAAGCTGAAACTTTGCAGTGATGAATCCAGTCAGCTGTACCACAGATATTAAGAGAACTGATAGTTCGGAGGCTGACTTCCCGGGTCAGACACACCTACATCACCACCTGAGACCCTAGTCAGGTTACTTGTCATCGGGCCTCGGTTTCCTCACCCGGGCAATGGAGCAGTTGCTGCCCTGCAGGGGTTTCCCGAGTGCTGGCAGCATCAACGGTTAGAATACCATCTGCTACAAACCAGGTGCTCCTCTAGCCTCTGTGAAGCCACTAGCAAACAAGGCCAACTTAAGGTCTTCATGTTGCACAATAAGGTTCTCATTGTTTGCAGCAGTTCTGTAAAGCTGGTAAGGACTCTCAATTACTGAATGCCAAACCACTGATCCTAGGAGGATCGTGGACATATCTCCCATGGACCACAGTTTTAAATTCTAAAAACAGCACATCCTAGCTATTTTGTGTGTGTACATGTTCCTGTGTGTGCGAACATGAACATATGTGCATGGGTGTAAGAGGCTAGAGGCTGAAATCATTTATCTTTTTTTTTTTTTTTGGTTTTTCGAGACAGGGTTTCTCTGTGTAGCTTTGCGCCTTTCCTGGATCTCGCTCTGTAGACCAGGCTGGCCTCGAACTCACAAAGATCCGCCTGCCTCTGCCTCCCAAGTGCTGGGATT
>CABHPP010094789.1:0-16262 GCA_902168425.1 Peromyscus attwateri
CCCTCCTGCTAGTCCTACTCTGCTGGTCCAGGGCATCCTGGGACCATCTCCAAGTGCTCAGCCAACTTTTTGGCTGAAGGCTAGATGGTTCTGTCTTGTTTGGAGACAGCTGCCAGAGATGAAGGGTGCCTGCTTTTCTGGGCGCCTAGAACCTGGGCCAGGGCGGCTGCTTGGCAGCTGGTAACAAATTGACACATGCCTCAGTCCGGGGCTGCTGGCCAGCTGGATGCTGGGGTGTTGGCCTTTCCTTACCTGCACAATTTCAGACACTGGCATCTTGCTGAGGACCTGGCTCAGGAGTCCTGCCCTGAAGCCAGCGGCTGCCAGACTTTAATCTATACAGCTGTATAGAGACACAGAACTGTGTATCCCTCCCCCTGCAAAGTCACCTGGACAGGGGAGGCCCCATCCTTCTGCCATCCTTCTGCAGATCCAAGAGACCAAGGTGCCAGTGCAGGTATCCCTGCAAGGCCACTTGAAGCTTGTCCTGGGTGAGGACGGGCCTAAAACAGGAGTCCCAGGTCTGTATGACTCCAGTGAGAACTTGGGTCTCTTTAGTGGGCCATAGCTGTCCAGGGTGGAGACAGAGGTGTAGATCCTCTCAGCTTTCAGCTGTGGACCCTGAACCTTAAGGAGAATGTTGGGGATTTCTCTGGACCACTCTGGGAGAGGCAGTGTGCCAGCCTGCCAAGGAAGGGTCTGGACATGAGGCTCAGAGAGAGCCACAGGATCTGCTGGGCCAGGGCATGAGTGGAGGCAGGAGGAAGCTGACATGGAGCTTAGAGCCCATGTACATATCTATGCCTATGGACTTGGAGCCCAGGTACAGCTTCAGTCACTGCCTGGCCCAGCTGGAGTGGCCCCACGGTGCTGTGATGACTGCAATAGCCCATCTGCCTGAGAGCCCAGGAGGTGCTTTCATTTCTTCTTTCTAAACATCCATTAGTCTGGGAACAAAGGAGGCTATCCTTAGTGAGTGCTAATTTCTTCTTGTTAGAGGCCTTTTGGGGAGCAGGAAGAGAAGCAGCCTCTGTTCTCATTTTTTAAATTGGAGGTAGGAGAGGGATAGGAACAAGAACAGAGGATTGGGAGGAGGGGGCAGAGGAAGAAAAGAAAGAGAAACTGGAAAGAAAGAAGCTTCCAGGAGGAGGGTGTCCCAGCCTCACTGGCACGGTTTAGACTGGCCAGTGGAGGCCTAGAGGGTGTTGCCCTGGACAGAGGCTGAGGCCTCCTCCCAGCCTCCTCAGGGTCTAGTACAGGGTCTCCCGAGTGGCGCTGGTGGAGAAGGCATGGTTGCTGGACATGCTGTTCGGCTTCCTAGAGAATGTTGGCCTCTTCTTCTGGTGCCGCCACCCAGGACACAGGCAGGCCAGCGTGGACAGGAAGACCTGGCGGAAGTTGGCAGAGACCAGGTTGTAGAGGATGGGGTTGATGGCAGAGCTGACGTAGAAGAGAGCGTTGGTCAGCATGTAGAAGTAGTGGTAGAAGTCGAAGAGGAACCTGTGGGAGACAGGAATTTAGACCCCAATAGCCCTCAGCATGTACAGGGAGCAGACATGGGCAGCATGGTGGCCTGGGTTACTGAAGCATTCCTAAGGCCTTTTTCCTGGGGTTGTGATGGATCTGGCTTTGACCACAGCCCCTCTTGGGCATGGCGTCTCCTCTTTGCCCCACTTCTCTCAGCAGAATATCTTAATTGTCCATAGAGTCCTGTTCAGAGGCTCATTGTCCTAAGGCTTCAGGGCCCACTGGTCCCTAACCATATAACAAAGACAGGAACCACCAAAGCTCCTGATGCCCGTGTGTGTTGTGTCCACTCATGAGGATCTTATCCCCACCCCCAGGCATCCCTGAGCTTTGGAAGCCTTCACGGGGACGTTCCTGTGCTTGCTAATATCTCCCTGTGAGCAGAAACTATGTCTTGTCCACAGAGGCCTATTATCCTGCAGGTGATGTTACTCATGTATCTGGGAGCCCTGTTCTGGGTACAGAAAGTTCACAGAGAGGGCCTGCCAAGTGACTGGCCCTCAGATGGCATCCATCGGCTGACTCATCTGTACAAACGGGGTTCATGCTGGTCACCTACTTGCCCTCTGGGAGCCTGACTCAGGGTTAGCAGATGGGGCCTCTTTGACCAGTTTCCTCTAAGAACCTGGACATCGAGTCTCCCATGAGTTGCCCAGTTAACAACATTCACAAGTGGCTTGCAGCTGGGAGTTGAATCTGTCTCCCCTGACTTTGCCTCTTTTCCTTTTGTTGTGACAAGTCAGCACTGTGTAAATCTCTTGAGCCCTCAAGTCCAACCCTGGGGTGGCTGTGACCCAAAGGACCTTCAGGTCTGACACAAATGTCTCAGGCATGACCTTGAGGATCTGCTGCCTGCTCTGACCTCTGGGCTATAGCCATCCTCATGCAGCCATCCTCCCTGGAGCCATAGGCTCACAACAGCCCCAGCTCATTCCGGACTGGTCTGTGGGTGGTGGGGCTCATGGTAGCCCTGCCCCCGTCTGTTGTAGTCCAAGTACTCACGTTGTCCACTGTTCATCCGAGATATAGCAGAACATGAGGCGTCGCACGTGGTAAGGCAGCCAGCAGACCACAAAGGCAATGACAACAGCACCTGCAAGAGTCCTAGGTCTCAGAAACACGGAGAGAGCCACGAGAGACAAGACAGCATTCTGAGGTCATGGACCTTTTTCTTTTTCCTTCCTTCCTTCCTTCCTCCCTTCTTTCCTTCTTTTCTTTCTTTTTCTTTTCTTTTCTTTTTTCTTTGGTAGTAAAAACACCTGGTGTAGCAGTGTGTCTGTAACCCAGGGCCAGGAGACTGCAGACCAGTGCGGAAACATGTGGATACCCAGCGCTCACAGGTAAGCCGGCACAGCTGAACCAGTGAGTTTCAGGTTCAGTGAGAGACACCATTTCAAAAGAGAAGGTAGAGAACAAAAGAGGAAGACATCTGATGTCAGCCTCTGGCTTCCACACACACGTGTACATACACACGCCCACACAAAGCAAACACACAAAACAACCAGAGATGCAAGAACATTAGATGTTGCAGCCACTGTGATAAACAGCAATTACAAAAATAGAACAACAATTAACACATGATCCAGCACCCCTATTTCTGGGAATCAACTTGAAAGAATTGAAAGAAATGCTTGCACCCCATGTTCACAATAGTATTCCTAACCGATCACAGAAGTGGAAGAGACCTGGGAGCCTGTGGACAGACAGGTGGAGCTGCTACCACGCCCTGTCTGTGGTCATGTGGTCCATGCACACAACAGGAATGTGTACTTCTGAAACATGAAGTGAGCACTGTACCATAGAATATTATTCAGTATTAAATAGGCAGGAGATTCTTATCTAACATATGCTCCAACACAGACAAACTTGGAAGATGTTTTATATATCAAGACACACTAGCCACCAACTCTTACATGATTCTGTTTATACCCCCCAGGTGTCAGACCCCCAGGATGGGCGGGGGGGGGGGGGGGGGGGGGACAGATGAGGGATTCTGCACATAGGTGGTGGGGTGAAATTACTACTTAGTGTGAGTTGCTTAATGTCCCACGCTGAGCATCTAACAATGATTATGGTAAGATATTTTATGCTATGCACTTTTGGTATAAAATTAAAAAACCAAAAAATGCATTTGGGAGAGCTCCCTGAAAACAGAGGATGTGGGACCCTGAGGGGCAGCACAGTGGTCTGAGCATCAGGATGGCCCTGCCCTTGGCCTGACATTTGGGGGGAGCTTTGGTTTGTTGGCCTCTGTATTCTTATCTATACAATGTGAGCTTTCAAGGTTTTCAGTTTTGTTCCACTGAGGGTGCAGACCCCCAAAGTTACTGGAAGCAGTTGGGGTACCTTGGGGTCCTAGCAGGGGCTTAGTAGTTGTCTCCCCTTCAATTCTGATGTCTGCCCTGGGTGAATTGGCTCCCAATGGGTGTGATCAGAAGGTTGGAATAGCTGGATAGTCATACAGCAATGTAAGATCTCAGAACAGTGTAGCATGATGGTATAAGTGGACCCTCAGACAGAGTGGGTCTGAGATATTGGGTATACCCTTGCCAGCTAGTCACTCATTGATAATGGGCAGGCAGATTAGCTGGAACCTTAAGGCCAGGAAAAGGCAGGGCTAATTGTAAGCTTCTGGTGGGCAGTGATAGGCTCTTGGGGCTGGGCATTTGAGTTATCGAGCTAAGCAAGCCTACCTTGGTACTGTGGAGGATATATGGAAGCAACTATGAGGGTAGTTGCCTGTTTCAGGCCGGAGCAGAAGCACCAGGCAGAAAGGCTGAGAAGCACCAGGCAGAAAGGCTGAGATGGGCCACTGAGGCTGGGATGGACTATCCACCAAGGGTACTGAGGCAGAGTCATCTGTGGAGAAGACCCCTAGGTCCCCAGAGAACCCCTGGAACAGAGGCTCTGGTGAAGGACACTGATTTAGGCATCTCTGGTCCCCCTTTTCTGTCTGCCTTCTGAGCAGCTCTCCTGTGGTCCTCACAGTCACTACGGCACACAGTTGCAGCTTCCCCCCTCTCCACCAAGACCCTGTCCTACTCCACTGCAGCTGCTATGGAGGAAAGACAGGGATGGAGGAGGCTGTGACCAGCAGTGGTTTAGTCATCATGAGAGGTGAGCTTGAAGGAGCCATTTCTAAGGTAGCACTAGCAGAGAGGGAGTGTCTGCCATCTGTAGGGGATCTCCCAGGGCCTCTTTGGGTTTCTCAGTCAAGAGGGCTGACAGGTGGCCCCAGAACAGTTCTGGTAGACAGCAATGGACAAGGGCACCTGAGCAGGTCTATATGCTCTACTCTCTCTGTCCTCTTCTTTGTTGGACCTGCCTGCACTGAAGCCCTGCCTTGTAGGGACTTGGTAGAGAACCGTTTTTTTCTGTCACACTATGCAGAGTTCGTCCTAGCTGGGACAACCTTGAAGGTGAGCAGTCACTAGGAAGGTCAAATCTGGGGCCTTACTAGGGCAGTCACTACAGGGACCACCCCAAGGTACTGGCTCTAGCCTTTTAGCTTGCCGGTCTGTTTCTTTATCTATCCAATATGGACTCGTGAGGTCTTCAGTTTGCATCGTGCTGAGAGAAGCTGCCTAATTTGCTAGAAGCAGAGCTGTGGCATCTTAGGGCCCTGAAGGGCACCCAGTGGCTGTCTCCAAGTCCCTAAAACCACTGCCACAGTATCCCCAGCCTGGGCTGACATGGGTGAGGGAGAGTTGCACTGCTTGAGCTGACAGTGACCAGGCCCAGCATAAAGAATGCCAACCTGGCCATCCTTTCTGGATGCTGAGGGTGTACCTGTACCTGAGAGGATGCACCCTGACCTGAGAGATGTTCCTTGCTGGGGGCAGGAAGGGCCAGATCTAATTGTCTGTGTGTTTGTTACAGACATAGCCAGGTAGGGATGATGGGGGCTCAGGCAGGCACCGCAAAGGACTATAAGGCAAAGGGCAACTCAGAAAGACGGGACAGCACACCCTCTCTAGGGTGGGCCTGGACTTTTGGGGCAGGATGAAAAATGCAGTTGACAGGTGCCCTGGCCCAGGTGTGTCCTAGCAGGCAGCACTGAGCACTGACGTCCCCAGACAACTCTGCTTGAGGTCTTGGATGCTCCTCCCTACCTTCAGCCTCAGGCTCCTCCTTGGAACCAGGCCCAGGCCCCACTCACTCTTCCAGTTACCCTGAGAGATGTTAGGTTAGTGGGGACATGAGGTCCCTGCTTTGAGGTCTGCCAATGTCCTTGTGAGGAGGTGTTTGAGAATGAGCCCTTCTCACGGTTGCTGTCTTTGGGTATAGGTGAGGACATCTGTGAGTAATGCCACCTAGACCCACTCAGAGCTGGTGCCAGCCACTCTGGGCTCTAAAGTGCTGGCCTGGGGGACTCCTTGCTGCCCTGTGCTTTGCCCTGAGACTACACCTGGAGCTGCTGGGAAAGGGGCAGGACCAGAAAGGAGCCACAGTCATAGCAAAAAATGCATGACATGGGTCTGGAGAATAAAAAGACTTTTGTCCCGAGTCTTTCCCATCCAACACACCTAATGACTGTTTCCTAAGGCTGCATCAGCTGCAGGATTCAGGCCTACCCCCTCTGCTCAGCATTGTTGCCAAGTACTATCTGACCACTCGGCCTTTGCTTGGCATGTCTTCTGCTTACAACTCTGTTACCAGGACCTTCTAGTCCTGAATAGCTAGATATTGCCTCCAATGAGGTCCCCAGCTGCCAGGTCTGGTCATGTGACATCACTTGTGAGTGTGCCTAGGGTGTACTTGCTTACTTGAAAGAGCCTTGATTTTCAGCAAGAAAGCTGACCCATGTCTGTGAACAAGACTTCAAGCTCAAAGTTGGCACCCAGCCTCTGGTTTACTGAGTGAAGGTATGAGGGAGTGAAGAGGGCAGAATGCTGCTGCTGAGCATGGACCCACACTCTATCCTGTGCCTTTACCCTTGGATCTGGGCTGAGCCCCACATTGAGCCCCACAGCACTGTCTGCTCCCCAGGGACTGAGGTTACGTACGTAGGACGAGGACTCCATGGCGCAGGGCCTGGACACGACCAGGCTCGATGGACATGCTGAATGTGCTGTGCTGTAAACTGTTCTGGGTCCCCACAGTGCAGACCCGGCCCTGCTCGTTGGCCTGCTGCACCATGACTGTCAGTTTGTTGGCAATCACAGTGTTTAGGATGGAGATGACCAGCATGGGGAACACAAAGGACATGAAGGTGTTAACCTGCAGAGAGCAAGAGGCAGCCATTAGTCCCAGACATAGACCTTGTTTATCCACAGACCTGGGGACTACCATGCTACTGTGCTCAGAGCTGGAGTTGGGAGGTACTTCCTAAGTTAGGAAGGCCATGCCCATCTAGCCTGCCCACTAGGCCAGGCCCTCCCCTGGAGCTCCTCTTCAAACTCAGCTCCCACTCCAATCTGCTTGGAAACGATCAACATAGCCTCTGCTCCTGGGACTGGGTAAAACCCTAGGGGTTCTGACAAGGTTCTGGGCTCTGAGTCCTGAGTCTGGGAATATCATGTCCAGGACTCTAGAACTTAGCATGGTCTGTTCAGTGAGGCTGAGTCCTTGGCTCCCACTCTGCATGCAAACTGTTTGCACTGATGCCTCCATACATTCTCCCAACCACCTGGTGCCTCTCAGAGGTCTGAAGAAGCATAGCCCTGCTCATCAGTCCAGGCTTTCTACATAACTCTACATTTGGGGAAACCGAATCTCTGAGGTTCTTGTGACCAATAACTCAGAAGAGGCTGGACATGGATTTGTTTTCTGACCTGCATGAGTTCAGCTGGCTTCTTCAGCAATGTCCAGCTGACCCCTGGAGCCACACAAATGTGGACATGTCCTAATTGAAACACATAGAGAACATGGCCAGCACAAAACTCATGACTTGTGGTGAGGACAGCCATGACCAGATCCTGGGAAAGAGGGAAGTGGCCACCCAAAGTGCTGGAGTTGACTGGGCTCCCTGGGCCCCTTTTGGACTTGGGTGCAGCATCTGTGAAGGCCTTGCCTCCACTCCCAGGTAGCCACAGACCATCACCGAGAGGGGCTAGGAAAGAAGCTGTCCAAGTTGCCATGTTCACAAAGCTCTGCTCAACAGTCAGGGTACAAACCATTCAAGGGAAGGTATTTCTGAATGTTCTTGGTCAACACCATCTCCCTCTTGGTCTCTGTGTGCCCTCTCCAAGCTGTATCCCCTCTGACCTTGAGCATAGGGGATCTGTTCCATCCCCTGCTCCCCAGGCTCAGGGGCCAGAGCTGCTCCTGCCATGTTCTTAGCTCAGTCCATTGGAAGCCCATGGAGGGTAGGCAAGAAGTTCTCTGCTTGCTCTGGGCCCAGCTGTGCCCCATCCCAGGAGACACACTAATTCAATTCCTGGTGAGTCGTGGTAGAATTAAACACACAGAATGTATCCAACACAGATTTAAAATGTCAAAACATTTAAAATACCACACCTCGCTGAACACAGGCAGCAGACAGCTACCTCTGGGACCAGACAGAGCCAGAGCAGAGCAGAAAGACAGGGACTGGCTCTAGGCTCTCACTGGCCCCCATGCTCCTAACCCTAAGGTTCCCAGGCTGAGCCCTTTTCTGACCCTTGCCAGGTGGGGCCAAGCCTCCAAACTGTCCACTTCCAACTTGCAGGGGCATCCCAGTCCTGTCCACACAGGATAGACTTGAGGAACATTTATGGCCTCTGCCAACTTGAGGATCATGGTGAGTTCACAGTAGGATGCCTCAGTGCCATCCCACCTAACCAGATGCACCTGCAGCATCTTCCAATGTGCCTATCCAAACCAGCTCTGGGTGTCCTAGGGGACATGACAGGGGCTGACCCAAGACTACCCTGATCTGTGACTCTAAGCAGTGTGGAGGGACACAGCCAATAGCAGGAAAGCCGGAGGGGCAGCAGTACTAGTAACCTGCTGTGGGAAGGGCTGTCTCATCACAGCTGGGATGTGTAAAAGCTGGGAAGAGGCCAGACTCAGTGTTGCTGGTCTTTGGGAGGCGCAGCACATGCAGCGTCTCTGCCTCCCTTTTTCTGTGTGTGTCTCCCCTGGTATCTCTCTCTTTGTTTTTCTCCTTCTGTTTTAGACATGTGTACCAACTCTCATGGGTGGCAGGACCTGCCTTTAGTGTCCTAAGGCAGCTAGGTGCTGGGCCACCCTGCACCACCACCTTATTGGCCATGCTTGCTAAGCTGGGTTGGGACCCTGGGGAGGATAGTGGACCCCAAGGGCATGCCAGCCTCTGGTGTCCTTGCACCCTGGCTGTTACTATCCCACTCAGTTCTGGATGGAAATGCAGGGAGGGGCTCCAGAAAGTGGCAGAACACACGGGAGTTGGGGGCTGGAGGTTGTGGTGTAGACTTGAACCTTAGACAGACAGGAGGAGTCCTATGTCCTTGGGCAGCTTTGACCTCGAGCAAGTCCCAGTCAGATTCCAGGTTTAAGGATTCTTATTGAAAGAGTGACCAAAAGTGCTCCCCACCATTGGGTGCCTTCAGTAGTACCCAGAATTACCATCAGGGTGGGCAAAGGAAGCAAGCTGAGGTTTCTTGTCAGGAAGTGGGGGTGGTTTCTATGAGGAATAGGGGTAGCCCATCCGCTGCTCTCCCTAAACCTATATTTTTGTGCAGAAGGAGGAAGGCAGAATAGAGGGTAGAGAAGAAAAAAGAAACAATGGTCAGGGATGGTGAGTCCAAGCTTGTACAAAGATGGTGTGGGGGGTAGATATATAGTCTGTCTGTCAACAGACGAAGGTGCAAGCAGCTGGTAGAGTGTACCCCTGACTCAGGCCACCAAGAGGTGGCCTTGGCCCCTGAGCTGGAGCTCTTACCCTCATCTGCATTTCCCCTGCAGAATAATCCTGAGGCTTCCCCACCCCCTAGTCAAGCCCATTGTGTCTAGATAAAAAGTGGGACTCACTCACTCACTCCAGCACACAGCCCACACTGGATGGGAAGGAGCTGAAGGGGCTGCAAAGTCTAAGAGCTTCAAAAGACAAGAGGGTAAGGTATGAGAAGTTTCCTGTGTAGTCCTTCCCTGTGTGGTGACCTGCAGGACCAGCCCAGGCTGGTCTGGCAGGAGACTGTCTCCTCTGTAAGGGTGGCTGAGCCCCAGCCAGGACAAGTTCAGCAATGGGCTAGCCTGGGACAGACTGCAGATAGGAGACAGTCTTTGAAGGCTAGCACTAGTAGGTTCCTGTGCCCTTGCATTTCCTGGCTTCCCTTCTCCAGCTCTGCTGAGACCAGGGATGATGGTGTAATGCACATCAGAAGGACCTGATATCAAGGCTGTCAATGCAGCCTTGTTTGAAATAACAAAAACAGAATGATTCAAATGCCTGCCACTGAGGCAGCCGGCCAGTCCCCATGCATCTGCTCCCTGGGGCACTGGTTGGCACGTTTATAGAGAGAGCAAAGGAAGCAAAGGGAAACATGATGGCTCCCCGAGTTCCTCTAAGGCACAGCTTGGCACTGCAGAAAACCTGACCAATCTGTTCAGAGGCTGGCAGTACAAGCTTCAGGTGTCCTTTTTGAATTGGAGCTGAAATAACTGGCTCACCACACAGACTGGACATGTCTAGTACCTTACAGAAGATGCCCTGGTGTGAACAAGGGCCCCCATGTCACACCAAAGCCATCATTTATTCCCAGGTCTGGGAAATATTAGGGACAAAAGAAGCCTGAATCTGGTGGATCTATTCTCATTTCACAGGTGGGCAGCTGGGGCCCAGAAAACAAGAGGGGCGGGTCTCTTAAAGTGACACAGCCCAGAATTCTACAGGAGTGAGAGTGGCTGCACAGCATCTGTTCTCAGAGCAGGATTGTGGAAGAAGACAAAGAAGCCATCATCTCGGAGTCCCCACAGGATGCTTGAGAGCTGGGTTCTAGTCAAGTGGCTAACAGGGAGGAGAGGGCTTAAGGTATGAGGAAATTGCCAGAGCAGCTTCTTCTAGAGTGAGTGCCCAGAGAGTGGCGGGCCCAGGATGCCATGTTGTCCCAGTCTCCGCTTGAACCCATGTTACCCTTGCAGGTGTCTGGGAGTGGTGGCTTTGACCCAGACAAGCACTAGGTATACCAGGACTGGAAATTGAAGCTTCAGGATTTGCAGCTCAGAAGGGAGACAAAGAGGCAGGCCGGACCCCAGCCAGATGAAGTACAGGATGAAGTTCTTCATCTTCATGAGTGAGTGTGCTGAGTGCATCCCTTCACTTTTCAGGTAGTACGTCTTTGGGCAGCTACCAGATTAGGGAGCATCCAGTACAAAGGCCGGGAGTCCTTGGACACCTCTTGGAAAGCTTCTATTCACTTACTTACTTTGCCCCCACCCCACTATTGGGCCCCTGTCCTTTTCTGGTTTGGAATTATTGGACGAGGCTGGACCCCAGAGTCCAGTTGGGAGATTTGTGGGGTAGTTCTTAAATCCTACATGGGAGGTCAGGACCACGGACAGCACCTACCTATGCCAAAGAAGACTTCTGACCAGTGTGTGGGCAGGATCCCATTGCCCTTCTGCTTCCAGCAGATGGCACGTACCACCCTCCCACCTCTCTGTGTACTGGCCACCTTCGATGTGCTGTCCAGAGGCGTGGAGGCTGCTGCCTAATTGTGGACTTGGCAACAGAAAACCTTGAACATCCACATCCTGTCAGTGCCCGGCTGTGCTGGAGGCCTGGCACCAGTTTGGCTGTCAGGAGACCACTAACTCAGCCTGGAGGCCTCAATTGGATTAGGGAAATGGTCTTCTCAACAGCACTGCCCTTGTCCCCACCTGTGCTAGGCCCGAAGTGTCTGGGGAGGGCTCAGCACAGCAGGATGGGTGCAGGGCAACCTGGGTCCAGACCCTTCAGCACAGCTGGTGGTGTGGGGCTTGTTTACAGGGTGGAGGGCAGAAACACGTGACAAGACACTTCAGTGTTTCTAGCTCCTCTCAAAACTGGCCCCAAGCCATCTGTATAGGGGTGCAACTCTTCAAGGCAGGGCAGACTGACATCTATCTGCCACGCCTTCAAATATATGTCAGCCAAAAAGCCCATTAGAACGTTCAAATCTGTGGGACATCCACTGAGTAGCAACAAATGACTTCAAGATCTCTGACAAGTTCAGTGGCAGCGCAGTCCAGAGTAGGTGGGCTGGGTACTGCTGGGCCCATACCCCCTCCTCTGTACCCAACATAGTGGAGCAGGAAAGGGCCCCAGTTTGTGCCTAAGCCTCACTTTATACCAGCAGACAAGAAAGCAGTGTGTGGCTGAAATGAGTCCATGACTCTGTCCATGTCAGCTAGGACAGTAGCATTTCCTCTCGTGGATAACCATGTCCTGAAAAGCAGCTTCCACTTGCTAAGATGCATCTGCTGTGTTCCTATTTCAAAAACCCAAGCCAATTCAATCAGCTTTGCTGATACGCCTTTTGTTTGCATTTTCCTAAGATGCAGGGTGCTAATTTGACACTGAAGGATTAGACATTGGGCCAAGTGCTCAACACAGTTCATTTAGAGCCCTTGACAAAGGTTGAGTCATCCAAGAAAGTTCTCTGTTCCATGCCAGGAAAGCCTGGGACTCGTGGACATTAGCTTCATATTTCCAGTGATCATGCAAAGCTTCATGCTGGGCTTGGGAGGGAGGCTCTGCAAGGCTGGGACAAGGCTGGCTGCTGGGGTTCAGTGGTTGTGAGCAGGACACAAAATGCGTCTCAGAGTGTACTTTTAGTGTGAGGCGTACAGGTCACAGCCCTCTGCCCGTCCCTATGCACCAGCCGCCACGCCATCCCATTCTCATTGCAGCTGAATCTCCAGCCCTACAATTTGCTGTGTGCTTTCTTACCATGTAATTGTGCAGCAAATATCCTGCCTGCTCCTCCCAATTTCTAATTACCACCTATTGCCAAAGCTGGCCACCACACTTCCCCATGGACATCTGGCTCTTCAACGTCGGCGTCCCAATGGGATTAGTGCTCTGTCCCTGCTCAATAAATCTGATTATATCGGACATAGAAGGGAGTGTCCTCACCCACAGGAAGAGGATTTAGAGATGGCCATTGTGAGGGAAGAGGTTGGTAGAGGGCTTTCATTCCCCCACACAGAGCCTCAGGCATGTCAGAGGACTCACCCATAACTGTGCAAAACTAGGTTCTGGCCTTTTCCTGGGTGACCAGGCTCTGGGCTTCACCTCTGGCTGGGGGATACTTTGCCTCAAGGCAGCTTCCTGCTGGGTAGGACTCTGGGGCACCTGAGGGCAGGCAGAAGTAAGTGCTCCTTAGAAATGGCAGCAGATGGCTAGTTAGTAAAGTGCTTGCCTTTTTTTTTCTCTCATACAATACATCCCAGCCCCAGCCTCCCCTCCCTCCACTCCTCCCAGTCACTCCCCGCTCCTCGTCTCTCGCCCAGATCCACTGCTCATCCATTTCCCTTCAGATATATGACTGTAATCCTAACACTAGGGAGGTGGTGACTGGGGATTGGGACTTGCTGGCCAGCAGTCTGGCCAATTGGTAAGCTTTAGATTCAGTGAGAGGCCATCTTAAGAAATAATGTGGACAGTGATAGAGGAAGACACCAGGCATCAACCATTAGCCTCCACACCCATGCGTACACCCTCTCACACACACTCTCACTCTCTCCTCTCTCTCTCTCTCTCTCTCTCTCTCTCTCTCTCTCACACACACACACACACACACACACACACACTCAACACAACACACATGCACACACTCACTCTCTCTCACACACACACACTCACCACAACCCACATACACTCACTCTCTCTCACACATACTCTCACACACATACACACTCTCTCACACACACATACACTCACTTTCTCTTTCACACATGCACACTCAACACAACACACATACTCTCTCTCACACACATACACATACTCTTAACACAATACACATACACACACTCTCTCTCTCACACACACACACTCACACACATACACACACTCACTCTCTCACACTCTCTCACACATACACACACTCTCAACAACACACATACACACACTCTATCTCTTACACACACTCATACACATACACACACTCACTCTCTCACACACACATACTCAACACAACACACATACACACACACTCTCTCTCTCACACACACACACTCTCAACACAATACACATACACACACTCACTCCCCGCCCCCCACATCTGAGGCTGGAAGGCTGGAAGATGAGGAAACTAAACAGTGGCTCAAATGCTGCCCAGTGAGAAGGAGGGTGGGGAAAAGAGCGTCTCTGTTAAAGACCGCCCTTCCCTCCCAGTCTACAAGCTCTCACTATGTCCTTTACCTCATTAGGCTTTGCATTGTTTGTCCTTTACAGCCACATGGGGCTTTTCTTTACAATAACAAAGAGGCTTTTTTGTTTTATGAATGGCACAGAGTGCAAATTCAAGCTTTCCAGAGTGTCTGCAAATCAGAGAGCTGTGAGTATAAATGCTTTGATTTTCTTTCTAGATAGGGGAGAAGGCTGGGAAGAGGAAGGACTGCCAGAGTTGATCTTATCAAGTGACCCTGAACTCCTTCCTGCCTCACCTTGGGCCTGCCATCCCCCATGCTGGAAAGGATGGGCCAGATCACCCTAAGCTGTCTGGCCCTGACCACTGTCCTCATGATCCCCGGTGAGCTCTGAAGTCTGAGGACAAGGTGGACCTGGCATGTTGCTGCTGGCTACAGCTTCTCCTGCTCTGTCTGCTTCTACAAAAGGAGAGAGATTGACACAAGGCTTTACCCACCCATTGCCAGGCCATGAGTCAACCTTCTGAGTATTGAGAACCAGGGCCCTGGGGAGCCTCCCCAGGCTCACAGCTCTCTCACAGTCTCAAATTAGCTTGCCAGCCTTGATGTCCTTCCACAGGAGTGCAGAGGGAGCCTTGGCCATTTCAGGAATTGTTGCTATGCTGCATAGACCGACCCTAGCAGTCAGGCGGTTGCTGATTATTGTTCCAAGCTGGGAGCAGGTTGTGTTGCAGGCTGTAGACCAGAGGAGGTGCAACCTGGCTCTTTCTGGAAATTCCAGAACTTATGGCTGTGCCCGCCCATCTCTTCCCTGGGACTGCTTATACACCCTCCATTCTACACACCCTCTGGCACTGTCTAAGGCATTACATGTCGCCAAGCTCACTTTATCTAAGGCTCATAGTCACTTATCCAAAACCTGATGCTTGCAAGATGTCTTACTTGCAGAAGTTGGAGGAGACAGGCACTGAGAGGGAGGAGGCCTTGGCTGGAGGCAGAGGTGAGCTCAAGATTGTATGAAGGCTTAACACTTGTTTGTGGGCTGAAATCCTGTGGGCCAGGAGAGGTTGACAGGGGCAGGAGTCCTGGGCAGAGAAACAGGGAATTGACATAGCTGTGTATATATTTGGAGTGCTCAGCAGAACCTGGGACAGGAGTCAAGGATGGTAGCCTATGTTGGATTCAGCTGGAGAGGGGCCAGGGCTATGGCTGGACCTGATGATGGGGCAATGTGGTGGGGCACCTGAAAGGGCTTCTTACTCTCACTCTCAGCAAGAACCCAGTGCTGGACATGGCACAGGAGCATTGCGGAGTACTTGCAGAGCCAGGACTCCACAACCCAATCTCTCAGGCAGGGTTGCACTGCACTGACTTTTCCAGTTCTGCCATGGCTTGGGTCCTTGCTGAGAGAGAGTAAGAAGCCCCACAATGACCATTGTGGGCCCTGCCACTGTGCCCACAAAGCAAAGAAGCCTGACTGAGTTAAGGTGAGGTGGGTCATCTTTGTCCGTAACCTGACAGTGGGAACCATTTGAATCCTGCCCTGAGGTCCTTCCTCCCCATCCTCCTCTGTCCTGGAGCAGGAGTCCACAGATACCTGCTGTAAAGGGCCAGAGTGAGTGATTTTGCTTTGTGGAGCAAGAGGAGGAACCAAAACATGTGTTTGAGTGTGAGAAGTGAGATGCCACCTAGAGGCAGCTGAACACCATCTGCCACTGTCCTCTGTCCTCCCCACCATAAACCTTTGGCTGTGGTTTCCAGTTCTAGGATAGCCAATGGGCCTAGGCTGATGGCGTGCATGGCTGATGACCTGTCCTATTCCTAGGGGCTCTGAGGTGAGAAACCACCTCCTAGGCTCTTTTACTTCACATCCAAAATGGTTTAAAACAACCCTAAGAGTGGACTATACTTGGCAGAGGCAAGAACTCTTTCATGGCTTAATCTAGCCTGCTGCTGTCAAGCTAGGCATTGCACTTCTGTTCCACAGCCTCTGAAGGTAGCTCCCCTGCCGTTGTGCACACAGTATGATGAAAGGTGAATTTACTCCAGTTACATGAATCTCCCCAAATGTGTCTCCGTTGACAGTGGCTGGACACCTTTCACGGACAACTGGGGCTTCATTCCCTCAGAAACATCCCTGTAGAACCTGTTCCTGTGTCACTGAACAAATCCATCTTTCTGCAGGCACTTGGCATCCTGATTCACATTCTGTTGAATGTCATGGGCTGTCAGTCACCCTCACTAGGATGCCTTGTCAGGCACGTTCAAGGTGTATATGGAATGAGATTTGTTTCATTCCAGTAGCATTTGCACTAGGGCCTTCTCCCACATTCTTCCCTGCCCATCTCAGACAAGCACAATTTGCTGGGGCACATAAGAGAAGGAGGAGGAGGAAGTGGGGAGGAGGAGGAGAGGAAGAGAAGGGGGAAGGGAAGAAGAAGGAGAAGCGAGAAAGGCAGGAGGGGAAGGACGGGGTGGGGGGG
>CABHPP010094790.1:0-11209 GCA_902168425.1 Peromyscus attwateri
GGAGAGTATCTCAGATTGGAGGCAGAAAGATTACAAGAGCCAGAGAACCAAGAAGTCTGTTGTGAAATACAAGGAAGCTACACCCAAGATACCTCAACAAGATGGGTGCCTAAACAAAAACTGAACAGAGCTAATGTCATTAGCCATGTTAATGAGAAAAAGGGAGATCTTTGATCAGACCACTAGAAAAAGAACTACAAGCAACAAATAATGACTGAGAGGGAGAGAAGTAACCTCCCCATAGATGAAGTCCCTATTTGGTTATTCAACATAAAATGGTCTGCCCTGAAATCATATACACAAAATACATACTAAACACAACCAATATCTATTGAAGTTGGAAGTTTTCCTGTGTCCCGCCCAGTCTGCTGCCACTCAGACTCAAATAAACACACAGAGGCTTATATTAATTACAAACTGTATGGCCATTAGCTCAGGCTTATTACTGACTAGCTCTTACACTTAAATTAACCCGTAATTCTTTACTATGTTTAGCCATGTGGCTTGGTACCTTTTCTCAGTTCTGCCTTTTCATCTTGCTTCCTCTGAGTCTGGCTGGTGACTCCTGACTCAGCTCTTCCTCTTCACAGAATTCTCCTCATCTGCTTGCCCTGCCTATACTTCTGGTCTGGCTACTGGCCAATCAGCATTTTATTTATCAACCAATTAGAGCAATACATATTCACAGCATATAGAAAGACATCCCACAGAACTTCCCCTTTTCTGTCTAATCAAAAGGAAAGATTTTAACTTTAACCTAGTAAAATTACATATAATAGAACAGTCACCAAGCAAGAACTAGTTTCAATATCTAGTCTATTTGTATTTGGCAAAATTAAAGAAAATATTTTATCATTTATCCTATATTTATGAGTCTAAAGTTTCATATGTAATTAATTTTTCATCATAACCAAGGAAAATTATAACTATCCATTCTTCAACTACATCAAAGACCCCAGAAGGATATAATATTATATAAGTAATAATATATAAATAAACAGGAAATGCATGTAATGAAATGTAAACAACTTTTCAAAACTCTGGAAATGACAGAGTTTTGGAAAGCCATCCAAAGTTCCTATGCAACATTGTGGAATCCTTCTTCAGCCTATAGGCCTAGAGTTTGTAAGTCTCTTCTCTCTGTGTCCTGTAGAATGTCTGGCAGTTTCTTCTGTGAGGCAGGAACCTGAAGGAGCATCTTGCCTTGCAAAGTTCAGTGGTTACTTTCCTATGGCTCCTGTATGTGTTATACAACACATTATCAGCAGTCCAGGCAAGAGCAGTTTCCTGCCCAAATGGCTATTTTTGCCAAGAAGAAATACGAATACTGTCTTTGACAGCCATCTTCCTCTTTGAAGCAATTGATGCTGCCAGGACCAGATGTGTCTCACTGTCCAGAAAAGTCCACATTCTTAAATCATTTTGAATGCCATATTCTGTAGGTTTTTGAAGTGTTTGATGATTACCTACCTAATTGAATTATATCTATGTATATCTAGAAAATTTAACTAACGTAACTATAAGTATGTGTGGTGATATTGTGTTCCTGAATATATTGTGCACCCTAATAAACTTATCTGGGGTCAGAAAACAGAAAAGCCACTAGACAGACATAGAGGCCAGAAAACGGTGGCACTCACACCTTTAATCCTAGCCTTCTGGAGGCAAAGATCCATCTGGAACTCTGTGAGTTTAAAGCCACACTGGAAACAGCCAGGCGTGGTGACACATGCCTTTAATCTCAGAAAGTGATGGCAGAAAGCAAAAAGGTATATAAGGCATGAGGACCAGGAACTAGAGCCTGGTTAAGCTTTTAGGCTTTTAGTAGCAGTTCAGCTGAGATTCATTCCAGATGAGGACTCAGAGGCTTCTAGTTTAAGGAAACAGGATCAGCTGAGAAGTTGGCGAGGTGAGCTTAGCTGTGGCCTGTTCTGTCTCTCTGAACTTTCAGCATTCACCCCAATACCTGGCTCCAGGTTTGTTTTTATTAATAAGACCTTTTAATATTTGTGCTACAAGTATGATAATCATAGATGACTAATTATTAATCTATATTTCTTAATTATACATTACAATTTTAAATGAGTTGCTTAAACATAATACCTCAAACATGAGTAGAAATATACATACAGTATAAAAAAATTTACTTTAAATTTGTAATATACTAAAACATATAGCAATGTAACACATTTTAAACAAATTGTTCTTTAAAAGTAGATTCAATGAGCTACCCTTTCATCCTATCATATCTATATCTTATCCTCCCTTTTTTCTTTTAGAAAGATATTGACTATGACAATTTGTTACCAATCTCTAACAAAGACAAATATCCATAATCTATTTTTGGGAATATGGGCATGGTGTTCTAGGCTACTTCCTGCTGCTTGGGGGCACTAATAGTCTTATGGGGATCCTGAGAAAATTCGAGATAATGGTCAAGTCCTGGGGAGACCTGCTTTGTTGATAGGTACCGTCTGTTAAGGTTGAGGAGGTCTGGCTTGATCAAATCTGACCTATCTTAACCTGAAATAAATCCATAGCCTCTTGCTTCCTGTGGAAACAAAAGCAGAGCCTCCTTTCCAAAGCAACATATCCTTAGATCCAAATTTTGAAGTCAAGATACCTTTAAAATATACATATTGGTTTAACTCAGTAGCCTTTACAATCAAATGTCTCTCTGCAGTTAAAAATCCCCAAAATAATATAATCCAGACTCTCTGTGTGATTTCCATCTTTACGTGGCTTATTTTTTTTTTTCTTCAAGACAGGGTTTCTCTGTGTAGCTTTGCGCCTTTCCTGGATCTCGCTCTGTAGACCAGGCTGGCCTTGAACTCACAAAGATCCGTCTGCCTCTGCCTCCCGAGTGCTGGGATTAAAGGCGTGCACCACCACTGCCCGGCACGTGGCTTATTTTTTATATTACTTTTACTGTCTCTTTAAAGACTTTATTTTTTAAAACTATTTCTTTATATAACTTTCTATATTCCTTTTCCTCTCTCTTCCAAGCCTATGTACATTTTTTGCACACATTGTAAACTGTTTAGAAGTTTATTCCACGTGAATCTGTCTTATTGTGAATCTATTGCTTTAAACTGCAGAGTGGCTAGAAGAGAACAGCTGCTGACTCTGCCCCCTTCAGCTTTTCAACATGGCAGAGATAACTCACCTCTAGCTCCGGAAGCCATGCTCTCTGCTGACTCTGGGAGGTAGTGGGTCCCTGTCTCCATCAAGCATTCTGTAGCCCAGAAACTTTTTTTTTTTTGTCTGTACTAGCAAAAGCTAAATTCACCATGCAGCATACAGCACGACTTTGAGACACCTCTGTGTACCATGGCAGGAATCCGCCATGCTGCTGGTCAAGCCCACATGCTGCAAACCTGCCATACTATAGCTCAAGCCTACAGGGTGTGGCTGGCCTGAGAGACACATTAGGAAGCCGTTTTAGCTCTGTTTTAGAATCTTTTTTTAAGTTCTCTCAAGTTTTAGATGGAAAGTCTTGCTACCACTTCTGAGCACCATTTGTAGTTGGATGTTTCTTGGGTCCTGCCAAGCCCCTGCAGTCCTATGGCCCACTTATAAAATAATCACTTAGAAGCTTATATTAATTAACAAAGTGTATGGCCATTAGCTCAGGCTTATTACTGACTAACTCTTATACTTAAATTAACCCATCATTCTTATTTATGTTTAGCCACGTGGCTTGGTACCTTTTCTCAGTTCTGCCTTGTTATCTTGCTTCCTCTGTGTCTGGCTGGTGACTCCTAATTCAGCCCTTCCTCTTCCCAGAATTTTCCTCGGCTGCTTGACCCACCTACACTTCCTGTCTGGCTACTGGCCAATCAGTGTTTTATGTATTAACCAATCAAAGGAACACATATTCACAGCAAACAGAAAGACATCCCGCAGCATTCTATAGTCACATTTTTAACACTAATTTTGTCATTAAAATCCGTCATTCTACTTACTAAATGGAAGTCCTGTTTCTTTGCTATCTTCTTTGAAGTCTCTGCTGGGTCTTCTCTTAGTGTGAGTATCTTCTTTACAACATGTTTTCTTGGTGATATCATCACCATTCACAGCACTAGATGCTTTCCTAACTACTAAACTCTTAAATCAGACCTAACTTCTTAAATCCAAACTAATATGTATGTATTTTTATTTAAAATATCTTCAAAGGTAGCTGAGAGACTTAATTCAATATTCTTACATCTGATTCTGAACTCATTCTTTGCATAGCAAATGATGGCAACCCAGATGGCATTCCAGTTTTTTATCAAGAGATATTGCAGCCTTCATCAAATACTCTTCACACAGCAAAGATATAATTTATACTCTAAATATCTAGTCTATTAATCATTATGTTTAGGCTATTGCTACTACTATCAAACGCATTGCTGCTACCACTCAATATTTTCATAATATTATGACTACTTGATGACCTCAGTGCCATTGGCTGGATTACTGAGTTAGTTAATTATATTTTGTCTTTAAATTGGAAAGAGAAATATCAACGTAATACGTATTCAAAACAGCATCCAGTGTCTTACTTTTGAAGGAAACGGGGAAGTGATCAGATATGTCATTTGTTTATAAAATGTTTAAATTGACTCTTACTAACTTCATTCAGAATAAATATCCTTATTATCTATGCATAGTAGTTAACATCTGTAAAATTAGCTCTTACAAGGCTGTGACAGGAAAATTGCAACAAGTTTGAGGCCAGTCTTGTCTATATAGCAAATTCAAGGAATTCTGACCCATACAGCAAGGCACTGTCTTACAATGCAAGCAAACAAACTAACAAATAGTTATAGTCTAGTAACTCTCATAAGACATTCTCTTTCCTCTTATACAGAATGTCTTATCACACATTATTTATTATTTTGGTAAGTTGTTCATAGGAAACAATTTTATATTCTGGGTATAGTCTTTATGAAAAAAAGGAGATTTGATAATGTGTAACAAAATATTCTAATTTAGATTTTTCATGACAAGAAATTTTATTTATAAATTGATCTTTTCCAAACAAGCACCATAGCTTCTTGTAGAATTATTAGTGGGATTTAAAGACATGTAACTAAACTATACCTAGCTTTAATTATACTACATTAAGCTCACAGCTGTCCTTGGACAAGGCAATGTGTGCTTGGTCTGGAGTTAAGACAGACAAATGAAATAAACTAGGTACATGATTATATTCTGAACTATTTTCTGGTCTGCATCTACATAGACACTGGTAGCATATACCCATTACAATGCTATACCACTAAGCTATCTTTGGAACATTGAAACTCTATAAACAGATTGTTCACCTAATGGTATGTCTAAAAAGAAGGCTTGACCAATATGAAAAGACCTGTGCTTCTAAAAGTTCAAGTGCACCACAGCTATTATCCCATAATGGGCCTATCTACCAGAAACACAAATTCCTACATCTTTTACAACATTGATGCTTTCCCTGCAGTTTATATTAAATACCCCTTCTTTCTCATTTCCTTAGATAAGTGAAAATATTTGATGAACAGTATCCAGATTATCTTTTGGTCCATCTCTATGAATTGTAATTCTCATGATCATTTCCATCAAGAAAAATAGTTTATGCAAAAGTAATTTTCAGAAATTTTTAGTTGAACAAAATGGAATGGTGATGATATAAGAAGACATTATGGATAAGATTGTCTAGATCACCAGACAAGCAACAGGAGAAAGAAGTCCATCAAGAATTAGGGAAGGAAAATGAAAGATATCTGTTGACAACTAATTAGATGTAAGTTAAAAATTAGTATGAGGGAGGTGAAAGTTTTACAGTGAATTTACTTGTTATAATTTATTGACATTTTGTCAATACCACATTTGTGTTATATTGAAACCATGTCCTACTAACACTGGACAAGAAAGAGACTGAGAAACTTTCTTACCTATTGTGAATATTCTCCTTTCCATTGTCCTCTGCAGATATATGCTCAGAATATAAAGGAAATGATGTCATAACAGAACCAAATCCATGGAATTTTACTGCTAAATCATGTAAGTTCATCATTATCTTGTCTTCAAGATCTGTTTCATCAAGGACCACATAAGTTGTTTTTATATACAGTAAGTGAGTATAAGTTCATTGATTTACACATAATTCTCAGTTTAATATAGTACTCAGTATATTTTTGTAAAGTTTGATTGGCTGGTGAGGAAAGAAGCGGGCTTAATTCTTCCCTTTACAGAAGTTGACTAATTTCCAAACTCATCTAAGACTGATGAGTTTTTATTAACTTTCTATTAAAGAAAAATTGACTTGAATTATCTCACTACAGGACAATGTATTTCTTTGATGCAGTGAAACCTTTAACAATTGATGATAATTTTTGAATCAAATAATAATTGATGTTCAAAGTTTTTAAATGACAAAATTGTGGCTTTTATTCACACTTTGCAATGATCATTATAAAAAATCTCTGCTTTTACACTCCAATGACAGCATTCTAAACTAACTTACATGGATGATTTTTTTCATGTTTGAATATTTATTTCAGGAGTTTGCCACATGTAAAGTTAAATTACAGTGTGCTATTTTGCTGTTAAATTCAAAGAAAAATGAAAATAGTTTACAAGAGTGAATCAAGGTGCTGGTGTCTAAAAGAGGGAAGATTATGTGAAATTTAGCAATATTGAAAAGATAGTTTTGGATACATAAATTTTGAGTATCTCATTAATGGTATAAAAGAAGAGATTGTGTGCGCGCGCGTGCGCGCGCATGTGTGTGTGTGTGTGTGTGTGCGCGCGCGCGCGCGCGAGCGCGGTTTCCACTGAGCCTCGGGAACAACTTGGGAATAGCTCATCATAGTGATAACAATAAGACATGATAATGAATACTATTTCTATAGTATATTATTTGAAAAAGAAGACTAAAAACCTCATATAAGTGATAAACTGAAATAAAAAAAAATCCTCCACAGCAATAAGACAAGTAGATGTCATAATGAACTGACACAGAGGCTATGAAAATGAAACTTAAAGAGGAAAAATTAATGTTGTGAATGCCACTGACTGCTAAAAGAAGATGAAACCATGAATGATTCATTCTATCTCACAACAAAGAGGTCTTTTGTGACCATTATCAGAGCATCTCCTTGATGTAGTAGAAATTGAAACTGGGTTGTGATGATTAATAATAATTATAAACTTGATAAGGTCTAGAATCATCTAACAGACAAGTCCCTAGACTGGAAAACAGAACTAACTAGACCCTTTGGTGCCCAGAAGTTTCCACTGAGATTTCTAGATGCTAGATATACAGATTTAGGATTTTGTGTTAGCCTAGTAGATTTGGGATCACAGGTGTATACTACTGTTTCCGGATTTACATGATTTCTGGTAATCTGAACTCTGGTGTCCACATATGAATGAACAGTGCTTTACCCATTGTATGTACCATTTTTCTGTTGCTATGATAAAAAATTAACTTAGGAAAGAGTTTATTTTAAAAGATGGTTCCAGACAGAGAATACATCATGTTGAAAAGGGTGTGGTATGGCAGCAGTAATCTGTCTGATCAAATTTTGTACATATACAGGAAGGAGAGAGAAAGAGAAAGAGAGGAAGAGTAAGATGTAGAAAAAGACTATAAACCCTTACAGTCTGCCTGCAATGACATTCTTCCTCTATTAAGCCTGCACTGCTTAAATGTTTTTATAATGTTCCCCAAATAGCACTACTATGTTTGTTTGAAAAAGAATGGCCCCCATAGGCTCATATATTTGAATACTTCATCAACCAAGGAATGACACTATTTGAAAGGATCAGGAAGTGTAGCCTTGTTGGAGTAGGTACAGTCTTATTAGAGAAAGTGTGTCACTGGAGGTGGGTTTTGGGTCCACAATGACAGTGAACTAAACCTCTGAAATTGTAAGCAATACCCAGTTAAATTCTTTCCTTTACAAGAGTTGTCATGGTCATGATGTCTCTTTATAGCAACAGAACACTAAGACAGAATTTGGTTCCAGGGAGTAGGATATTTCTATGACACGCCTTACCATGCTGCTAGTTGGTGGATGTGGACTTAGGGAGTGTGGATTAAGAAAGTAGTTTGAACACTTTAATTGGTCCTAATGGGCCATACTAGTAGGAACATGGAAACAGTGGTGGTGATAGCAATATAGATTATGATGTTCTAGCATAAGAGGTTTCAGAGAAGAGTATTAGTAAGTGGCCTAGATACCATTTTTGTGATATTTTGATATGTGAATGCTTTCTTCCCTTGCTCAAAATATCTGCCTGAGGCTAAATTGAAGAGTTTTGGATTAATAATGTTGACAGAGGATATTTCAAGACAGCCTACCCACTGTAGACAGTATCAAGTGCTTATTAACAGTTACTCTTATGCAGGTCTATAATGAAAAGGATCAAGCTGAGCAAGTATAATTTCAAAATGTAATTTGAGGTGAAAAAGGGCACCAGGAAGGACAATGGAGCTCAGTCCTGTGCTCAAGGAGACAAAAAATGTTTAAAGAAATGCCTGTTGCTAAATGGAATAAATGGAGAGATGACTTCAGGAAAAAAAAAACCCACCCAACTAAGCTTCCAAAATTTTTACTTGTGAAAAATAAAAACTAAAAGCTTAGGCAGTGAAGGAAACCATCAAAACCATAAAGCTGATGAAAACTTATTTGAATGAGGGGGGCCAAGGTTCAGCCCATGCAAGCAAAATACGGCATTTTAGGTCACATGGTACTGGCTTTAGAGTCAAGGATGCAAGAGAAGAATTAAAGCAGAGAAAGCTTTTGTAGTTAAGGAAAGCTATTGAGGCCAGGCAAGGGAGAGGGTCTCTGCATGGAAGCCCAGAGACGTCATTGCATGCAGCTGTGAAAGTGAAGCCTGGATTTTGCTGGAGACCCCAAAATGTTGGAGATGCCAAAGTCCTGAGAAGTATCTGTCACATAGAGCTGCTAACAGGATGCAGAACAAGCTCAAGAGAGAGAAGTGTGTTACAGTCTACAAAGCTAAAGGTGTTGGAGGTCTGAAGATTGCTTTGACACTGGGTATGAAGATACAGTATTTCAAATTTGTCCTATTGGGTTTTGGGTCTTGCTTTGGTCCAGTATTTTTTTTACTATGCTCCCTTTCCAATCTTTTGGAATGATAGTATACATTCTGGGTCATTGTATATTGGAAGTAAGTGATCTGTTTTTATTTTGATTTTACAAGGGTTTACAGTTAAGGGGCTGCCATTAGTCTCAGAAGAGACTTTGAACTTTTGACTTTTGAACAATGTTGGGACTGTGATGGATGATGGGGACATTTAAAGTGCATTATAATATGGCTGTAAGCCTATGGGGGCCAGGGAGTGGAATGGGGTGATTTGAATAGAATGGCCCCCATAGGCTCATATATTAGAATGTTAGTCACCAGGGAGTGACACTATTTGAAAAGATCAGGAGATGTGGCTTTGAAATTTTCAAAAGCCCAAGCCAGGCCCAGTGGTTCTCTTTACCTGCTTCCTATGGATCTGGATGTAAAACTCTTGGCTACTTCTTCAGCACCATGTCTGCCTGTGATGCCGTGCTCCATGATGACAATGGGCTAAACTTCTGAAACTGTAAGCAAGCTCAATTGAATGCTTTCCTACATAAAAGTTGCTGTCCTCATGGTGTCTCTTCACAGCAATAGAACACTGACTAAGGCAACTACTAACTAGGGACCAAGTGTTTGATTGCATAAGCTTATGGGGAACGTTAGTTATTTAAACCACCATACTCGCTGGGTCACCTCCCCAACCAATAGGTGAAGTGTTTACAAAATCTAAGGATAGTTGTATTAATTTAGGTTTTGGGTTAGTATATGTCATTCACAAAAGATATTTTGAAGATTGACTGAATGTCATACACATGAAATTTACCTGCCAGGATGGACAACTTATTATTTTTTTTAATAAACAACTTGAATATTATTGACCATCTCTTGCTCTTTAAGAGGCATTTATGGGATTAAAAGGACAAAACAGATTAAAAGAAGACATTTGGTAATCACATATCTGACAAAGGACTAACATAAGAATAAAGAACTCTGTAACACCAAAGATAAGGAAACACACAAATTAACTTAGATTCATTTAGTTTTATTTTGTGTGCATGAGTGTTGATATATATATATATATATATATATGTATGTGTGTGATAAACATAGATATATACATATATATCTATGTTTATCACACACATAACTAGAGCCTTCAGAAGCCATAAGAAGAAATTGGGTCCCCTGGAACTGGAGTTACAGATGGTTGTGAGCTGCTATGTGGGGGCTAGGAATCAAATTGATACCTCTTGAAGAGCAGCCAATGCTCTTAACCACTGAGTCTTCTTTCCAGGCCCAAACATCTTAATTTTTAAAGATTTAAATTTTACAAGATTTGAATAGGTACTATAACATTCAAGATAAATAAAATATAAATTGATCACAAAATTATTTAAATTAATACAGTATGCATATTGAATAGCACAAAGTAGGCAAAATACCAATTAGGTCAAAGGACATATTACACCAAAATTATTTCTATGTTTCCTATTGAATTACAAAATTTTATCTTTAAAAGCATCTAAGACTATGCATGTATAATTCCAAGGAGAAAGCAAACATAGAGACATTGATGCTATTGACATTATTGTCTATGAGGGCTTAATTCTTTAGGCATTTCTCCAACTTTGTGCTACGTATAGTGACAACATAATAATTAATGGAAAACCATCAAGAATATTGAGCTGACTTTGTGTACTGTTATCATGAATAACCTAACTGGACATAAGAGAATAGGAGCAGCCATAACACTGGTAGATAACTCCCTCTAACCCTGTGTTGGGATGTGTAGAGAGCTATCCCTGCAACTGGAGATAGAATGGTGCTTTTCTTGCTGAAGAACAGTCTTAAATCAGTTCAGACCACCAGTGAATCGATTTAATCTTCTTTTTCATACAGCTTACCAGTCAAAGGAGAAAAATGCTAAAAATATTACATGAGTCTCCCCAATTTTCATGTGTCTGGTTTGTTTGTTTGTTTTGCACATAATAGTTGACATACAAAAAGTATTTCAGGTGTAGCAAAATGTGAGACTGGGAGGCAATAGGTAACAATAAACACAAAATCACTAGTGAAGTACAGGTGGAGTTATCACCCACCACTACACAGATGATTACAATATTTCAAAATTTAATTAAAATGA
>CABHPP010094793.1:0-22257 GCA_902168425.1 Peromyscus attwateri
CCTCACCATTTGTGTGAGGGGACTAGCTCCTGGTGAGGAACCAGAAGTTGATTTCACAGAGAGGAGGCCTCCTCATGTTGGGTATAAGTATCTGTTAGTGTTTGTGGACACTTTTCAGGATAGGTAGAAACCTTTACTATAGAAAGACTGCTCTGACAGTGGTCAATACTCTATTACATTGATTATTCCTAGGTTCAGGCTGCTGCTGCCAATTGGATTAGATGATGGACCTGCCTTTACTTCATTCATAGCTCAAATGGTCAGTAAGGTCTTAAACGTAACTTGGAAGCTCCACTGCACTTACTGACCTCAGAGCTCTGGACAGGTTAAACACATGATCTGGACTATTAAGTCAACCCTCTCTAAAATAATTTTTAAAACTGGTAAAAATTGGCCCAACCTTTTATAGCTGGCCCTTCTCAAGGCAAGAGGTATCGCCAACAAGGCAGGATTCACTTCGTATGAGATTATGTTTTGAATGTATCTTAGTCACCATTCTATTGTTATGAAGAGACACCATGACCAAGGTGTCTTTTCTTATGAAAGAAAGCATTTAATTGGGGGCTTGGTTATAGTCTCGGGGGTTTAGTTCATTAATATCATGGTGGGGAGCATGGCAGCATGCTACATCTTGATCCATAGGCAGAGAGAGAGAAAGACGCTGGGCTTGGCATGAACTTTTTAAGCATCAAAGCCCACCCCCAGTGACAGATTTCCTTCAACAAAGCCACACCTCCTAATCCTTTTAAATAGTGCCTCTGGTGACTAAGCATTCAAATATATGAGCCCATGGTGACCATTCTTATTCAAACTAACACATAAAGGCATCAAGGTGGGTTGTTGTCCTGTTCATGTGACCATATCATTAAAAAATTACTAATTGGTTTCTTTTAAAGTATCTCTATTCTCTCCAACAGGTCCAGACTGCAGTCCACTCTAGGGTTTGAGACACCCTTCTGGTTTCCTTCTTGGTGCCCCATCATTCATTTTGACCCTGGGGACCAAATGTGCATCAAGAAGTTTCAGAAAGGACTGACCTGCCTGGAAAGGATCTGATTCTGTCATCCTGACAGCACCAACTGCAATCAAGGTTGTTGGGATCCCTAACTGGATTCACCACTCCTGTGCTAAGCCTGCTCCAGACCAGGATGGAAAATGGACCAGAGCCACTCAGGCCAAGACTCTCTCCAGGTATTCTATTTGGTTATATATTCCCCCTTTCTGCCTCTTGAAATACTAGTCTCATGGCTACAGTTTGTTGTTTTTTTATATAAGACAGGGTTTCCTTGTTTAGCCCTGGCTGTCCTGGAACTTGCTTTGCAGATCAGCCTGAACTGGAACTCAGAGATCTGCCTGCCTCTGCCTCCTGAGTGTTGGGATTAAAGGCCTGTGAGACCACTCCTGGTATTATGATTCATCTTAATACAGAAGCTTATTTTTGCTCTCACAGAGACTTGGTTTGCCTGTGCCACTGGCCTCACCTGCTGTATGACCTCAAAACTTCTGTATAATCATTCAGTTTTATGTATAGTTGTACATGCTTCTTCAGGACTACTGGTGATATTAGTGCTTCCCCTCTCCTAGTTCCAAAGGTGGTAGGAATGAGGGTGACAGGGACTGCTGCCTTGAGTACTATGGCCCTAATCAGAGGAGAAATGGGCCTATGTCATCAGATACATCATCAGATATGTCATCAGAGGTAGACATTGGACATCTTCACTCCATTCCCCAGGTAGAGTCTCTGGCGGAAGTAGGCCTCCAAACTTTTAACTGGCTTAATCAGCATGGCTGTCAACCACTATTTCTCACGGATCATTTTAGAATAAACTGAGGTCTTTATGGTTGCACAGCACTCTTAACCACTGAGCTATCTCACCAGCCCCTCTTCCTGTCTTTACCAGACACAGCGGTGCGCTCACTACTTCAGAGCCCACACTTAGTCAGTAGAGTTGTGGGAAGAATAGTGGATTTATTTAAGGGCTGCCCCCAGGAGAAGGTCATTGTCCCCTAAACAAAGACTATCTTAAGTAACTCAGGAACAAAAAGGGCTTTTATAGAGAGGAAGGGAGCTCTGTAGGTGGAAGACCACGTGACTGGAGGGGGTGGGTCTTCTTGGCTAGGGCCTGTGGTTGCTTTTCTCTTCTTTCCATCCTTGGGTTAGCAGTTGATTTTGTCTCTGAGGCCAGTTTCTGTAATTCTTCAGATCAACTCATTTTCTTATGAGTTAAACATTATCCCACTTTTAATTAAAGAACAAGACTAGTGAGTCCTTGGTCTGCTCTTCAGTGCTATCTGAAGATCATTAGTTAGTCCAGGCTTTGGAAACTGATGGAAGATTAGTGATTAGGGAGTCTGCTTTTCCTGCAATCAGTGAATCCAACAGCTAGTGTTCACTGGAATGAAGGGAGTTTTTGTTTATTTTTAAGTTACAGTACTGAGTAAATGGGGAGGCAGCAGGAAAGAATATTGTTTTTTAAAATCTTTTAAAAGATTAATTTATTTTCTTTATGTGTATGAGTGTTTTGCCTCCATGTATGTCTGTGCACCATGTGCATACCTTGTGCCTGTGGAGGTCAGAAAAGGTCCTGGAACCCCTGGAACTGGACTTGTAGATGGTAGTGAGCCACCATGTGGGTATTGGAAATCAAAACCAGGTCCTCTGCAAGAGCAACAAGTATTCTTAACTACTGACCCAACTCTTTCCAGTCCCAAGAACAACTGTACAAAGAGAAATTTGTGAAATAGAGATAACCTAAAATTAGATGGCATAAGACACAGAGGCACTATCATTACTGCTGTTATAGTTTGTTATAAATGATAAGATATGACTCATGGTTGGGGAGATGGCTCAGTCAATAAAATGCTTTCTTTGCAAGCACAGAGGATCAAGTTTAATCTCCAGGATCCATGTATAAAGCTTCATGTGGTGACATGCACTTATAATCCTGCAGCCCATGAGGCAGAAACAGTAGGTTCCCTAGGGCTTATTATCCAGCCAGCCTAGTTGGATCAATGAGCCTCAGGCCAATGAGAAACCCTGTCTCAAAAAACAAGGTGAATAGTTCCCGAGGAACAACACCCGAGATGGCCCTCTGGTCTTCACATGCATGTGCACACATGTGCACCTGCACATATGCATGTGTGAGTGCCTGCACTCACGTGCACGCACACACACATATGCACAGAGTGAGTGAGCGAGTGAGTGAGAGAGAGAGAGAGAGAGAGAGAGAGAGAGACAGAGAGAGAGAGACAGAGAGAGAGAGAGACAGAGAGACAGAGAGACAGAGAGACAGAGAGAGAGACAGAGATGATAGATAGACTGGGGAGTAGCTAGATGAAAGAGAGGAGATATGAATAGATGTCTATTTTCCCCAGATGGGCACTGACGAAAGACAAAAGACACAGTTCTACTGAAGTCCAACTTGGTGAACAGATGTGTTCAGTAGCATCTTATAGGAGCATGGATGACTGAGAGACAGCTGCACCACCAGAAGCCACTGTAGCATCAGTGAAGACTCATAAAAGCTTGCATCCCTGGAGTTCTCTGAATGACCTTCAGGCAGCATGGCAGACCAGGAAATCGCTTATGAGCAGTTCTTATATAACCTCAGAGAGGGAAGAGCCCAGTGAATCTTGTAAGCCTTGGGGATTTACAGGGACTTTTGAGTTGTATATTTCTTGAGTCTTAGCAGCCTCCCTCCAAGGTAGAATGTCTCATTAGGGAGAATATTGCTATACAACCAAGGGATGAACAGAGTAAAGGACTTTTTACCCTCAGAGTACCTCTGATGTTCAGCATCCTGTAAACTCATTAAATCCCTAGTTCATCAGCTTCCATTCATTTCCTGGAGAGAGGTGGGGAGGAAGGCAGTTTCCAGCCTCTGATCACTTGGTCTTCCTGCTGATGGTCCTCCCAACAAGCTGTCTAGAGTTTTACTGTGTGTCACTTCATTGGAGTAAGCTCAAGTGTTATTAAAAGGGGCTAATTATGATAGCAAAAGGCATTCCTGTCACCTAGGAACTTGCAAGCATTCCAGCATCTCTCTCTCCTGAAAAGCATGGGAAAAGCCCAAATGGGTTTCACTATATAAACTCTATGCTGTGCACTTACTTAAGGCTCATAAAACCTTATAAAGTGGGTGTTATTATTATCTCTGTTTTGTCCATGAACTCAGAATCCACATAGTGACACCTGTCTCAAACCTAAAAACAACAACAACAACAACAATAACAATGCCTTAAAAAATCCCAAATTATTTGACTCTAATCTAGGGGGAAAATCAGACACAAATTCAAATACTGTTTGAATGGTAGGGGTGAAAAGAACTACCTCCCTCCTATTTTAAAGATTTGCTTTTATTAGTTTTATTTCTCTCTCTCTCTCTCTCTCTCTCTCTCTCTCTCTCTCTCTCTCTGTGTGTGTGTGTGTGCGTGTGCTGACACATACCATGGCATTTGTGTGGATGTCAGAGAGCAATGTTTTGAGAGTCGATTCTCTGCTTCCATCTTGTGTTTGAGGCAGGGTCTCTCTTGTATTTGTTGCTGTCCTGTGACTAACTCCGTACTGTCCTGTGACTAACTCCGTACTGCACTGTGACTAACTCCGTACTGCACTGTGACTAACTCCGTACTGTACTGTGACTAACTCCGTACTGTACTGTGACTAACTCCGTACTGTACTGTGACTAACTCCGTACTGCACTGTGACTAACTCCGTACTGTACTGTGACTAACTCCGTACTGTACTGTGACTAACTCCGTACTGTACTGTGACTAACTCCGTACTGTTCTGTGACTAACTCCATACTGCACTGTGACAGTGCTGCTAGACTCTCACCACCTCCACATCTCGCCACAGCAATGTTAGAGCTGTGTTTATCGAGCCACTGTGTCAGGGTTTTTTGCATGTGTTCTGGAGACTGAACTCAGGTCATTAAGGTTGTGTGGCAAGTGTTTTTACCTACTCAGCCACCTTGCCAACCTGCTTTCCTCTTCTTCTGAGGATTTTATGATTAGATGCTGATATAAACTGACAGTAGATGGACAGGGGGAATTGCACACAAGGTTGTTATGAGCACAAGACACCCCAGGAAAAAGAGACCCTGATGACATAATGATTTAGATGTACTCTGTCCATGAGGAGAGGAAAATGGGAATCATAGCAATTTAGATTGAGAATGTAGGACTTTTAAGGGGCATGCGTGGGCCCAAAGAGTAGACAACAGCCCATGACAATGTCTCTCTGGGCTCTGGATCTAGCATCAGTTCTAGCTTTGTTTAACTTACATTAAATTTCCTGTTTGATGAGATTCTGAGGACAGGTTCACAACAATTACTTCTGGAAGAACTCACTGTAGTTACATAAAGTGTTGGATGGAAACTGAGGCTGCAGTTGCTGGGAGCAGAGATTTGCACCCACAAAGCAAAAGTAAAGAACATGATTCAAAGAAGTTGATTTCTTTAGGCTGAGACGTTAAGGGCAGTGTCAGCCAGGTGCTTGGGTCTATTTAGGGCTGAAAGAAGTTGGTATCCAGTTCCTAGAAGTCTTTTGAGAGCTCTGAAATTCCCATTTTTGTCCCTTATCTGGTTCAGCAGAAAGATGTCACAGGGTGGACATAGTACTTTTCTGCTCAGTTAAGACTTGAGTCTAGAACAAAGTCTTTCTTGAGTTAATAGTCACAGTAAGTCATCATTCATGGGATTCTCAATGACTTTTCTGCTGCTGTGATAAAACACCATGACCAAGGCAGCTTACAGAAGGAAGAGTTTATTTGGGTTTATGGTTCCAGAGGGTTGGAGTCTATGACGGTGGAGTGAACGCGGGGCAGCAAGAGCAGGAAGGTGATGAGAGAGAGAGAGAGAGAGAGAGAGAGAGAGAGAGAGAGAGAGAGAGCACATTGGGAATGGTGCAAGGCTTTGAAACTTCAAAGCCTGACCCTAGTGACAAACTTCCTGCCCCCAGTAATGCCACGCCTCCTAAGCCTCCCCAAATAATGCTATCAGCTGAGGACTGTGGTGGTTTGAGTTAGGATGGGTCCCATAGACTCACATGCTTGAATTCTTGGTCCCTAGTTAGTGGAACCGTTTGGGAAGGACTAAGAGGTATAGTCCTGTTGGAGGGGGTGTGCCACTAAGGATGGGATTTGAGGTTTCAAAAGTGCACACCAAGTCAAGTCTTTCTTCTCTCTTTCTCTGCTGGCTACCAGGGGATCAGGTGTGAGCCCTCAGCACTGCTCCAGTGCCATACCCGTCTGCCGCCATGCTCCCTGTTATGATGATCACAGACTAACCCTTAAACTCTGAAACTATAACCAAGCCCCCAATTAAAGGCTTTCTTCATAAGTTGCCTTGGCCATGGTGTCTTTTCACACAATAGAGCAGTAACTAAGGCAGGGACCAAGTGTTCAAATGCCCAAGGCTATGTGGGACATCTCATGCAAACCACCACAGCAGGGGATTTTCTTCTCCTGTGCTTTTGGAGAGAGAATGAGGGAGAGACAAAAGGATGGGAGAAAATAAGGAAGCTCTTGGTTGTGAGGCTTTCTTTAGTTCATAACCAGCCTTCTAAAGTACTATGATTTGAGGTGCTATTTCCTAAGTCCCAGCAGGAGCCAGACAGGTAGCATTAATGAGTGGGAAGGCTAGCTAACATTCGTGAACAGTAGGAAAGGATAAGCTGAATTTCTGTTTTCATTCTGTTAAAAATGTTATCATTTATTTATTTTTGTGTGTTTGTGTGTGGGTGTGCATGGGCTACAGGGGAAGTGTGGAGGTCAGAGGGCTTACAGGAGTGGGCTCTCTTCTTCTACCACGGGGTCCCAGAGACTGAGCTCCAGTTGTCAGGTTTTCCTACAAGGCATCTTTATTCACCGAGCCCTCTTGGTGGCCCACTTCCCATTTTCTGATAAAGACATTTCTACAGAAAAATATTTATCCTCGATAAAAAGAAAAAGAAAGCAATATTGATGGTAGTGGACATTCAATCTCAGTGTCAGACAGACTATAGGGACAGGCAGGAATTGTAATGTATTCGATTTCTTGCCCTGTCTAAAGTGGTTGTCACTGTTAGATTTGATGTCTTCAGATTTTTTCTCATATAAAGGAAGGTATTAATATTTTATATGAAATATATGTACTTTTAAAAAGGCAGAGTTTCTCTGTGCAACAGCCCTGGCTTTCTGGAAACTTGCTTTGTAGACCAGGCTGGCCTCAAACTCACAGAGATCCTCCTGTCTTTGCCTTCTAAGTATTGGGATTAAAGGCGTGTGCCACCACTGCCCAGTTGAAATACATGTACTTTTAATTTTTAGATAAACATTTTTAAAGATATAACAAGACTTAGAGTCATTTTAAAAAGTCAGGCATTGCCAGTTGGTAGTCTCTGAAAGAAATGGTATCTTGTAGTGTTGTACTCGTTTTGCAAAACCCCCAGAGACCATCAAGGAGCTGGTTTCTGATGCAAGCACATAAGGGTCCTTTTATTCAGATTCAACCTGGGCCACCGCGTGGCAGATGGAAGGAAATGTGGCGGTGGCCACGAGCCCAGGTATAGAGGGTTTTTATAGGAAAACCCCACAAGCCGGGAATTGGCAACTTGGGATTGGGTAGAAGGGGCAAGGTGATTTTTTCAAACTATTGGGTTAGACTTTTGGTGGGGGACCACAACCCGCTGAACAGGATTCTCTGGACTGCTCAGCAGGATTATCTAGATACCTTCAAGGGCCATAAACCCCAGACAGGATGTCTGCAGGAGGATACTGCTCTGTATCTGTTCGAGTTGTGATGGCACATTCCTGAGGTCCTTCCTAGAACTGAGTACAGCAGGTGGTCTGAGATGGTGGCCCTTCCCTAAGATGGAGCCTGTAACGTCAAGTCTAGGCCTTCACACTAATTGTGTTTGTGGGGGGTCCAGTACAGTCCAGAGAATCATCTATGGCAGTTGTACTTTCAGTTTCAAATGACTGAGTTTATTACCCATGTGGTAAGAGAAAGGAAGAGAAGAAATGTCAGGATGACACGTAATAAAACCTCACCAAATCTGCTGCGTGCAACATCCATCAGGGAGGACTCAAGTGTCCTGATTGGGAGAATGAAGGGAACATCACCGATGAAGTGGGCTTAAAACTCCCTTCATAAACACACTGGCAAGACGCAGCCACGCTGGAGCTCTCATCCTAGAGCCTCTCCAGGGTGACTTTCTGGCTCTGTTCCCACCACAGGCATTTTTATACCGTGGATAAACAAGAGTGCTCTGGTGGAAAGCGGTCCTCCCTCTAGCTTTTCTCTGGTACACGATGTTGTTAATACTCTTGGGTGCTTCTTTTCTCATTTCAAAGCCAGGGAGGCAGCCCATCACTGGACACGGGACTCCGGAAGACACTTAGAAACAACCCTGCTTAAATCTGAAATGGGGTGTGGGAGGCCTTACCCTGCTTCCAAAGCCAGCTTCCTGGTGAGCTTAAATGCTCATGACAATTTGCAATATAATGCATGTTACCGTGGGAGTGAGCAGGTAGAAGAACAGACTGGGAAATAGATCGACTCACGCTGTTCCCTAGCAGCACTGAGGTCAGTCATACATGAGGCTGTATCACAAACAGGAGTATTTTCCCAGTCAGAGAAAGAAGAGCTATGAAAACTTTTCATAATGATAGCTTCATATATTGATGAAGTGTAAAAAAATTCTTCATAAATATTTAAAGCGAATCAGTGTGGCCTATGAGCAACAATAATAGGGGAGTTTTTCTCTATGCACAGAATAATCTGCAATTGCTACAGTAATTTACATCTCGATGGATATTTAATATATGCATTTGAACTCTTGCTTTTATCTGTACAAATATAGATTTCGTCAATTCTCCTCTTTTTCTTTCATTACTAAGATACTAAGAAAGAGTAGAAAACAAACAAGTCTGAAGTGGGGGACAACATTGCTTAAACCCTTCTCTACCTAATCTCACTCTAGCTGTGCTGAATGAGCATTTCTGGAGGCAATGGTGTCCCCTCCTTTCACAGGAGGTTAACAAAATTGAGAATGACACCCACATACCCAGCGGCCCTATAACAAAACTAAAGGTAGGAATGAAGGGCTCAAACATGGCATTGAGGGGCCATGGGGAAATTAAGGAAGGACAGAAGAAAGACTGTACGCTGTGTGGGTTCATCATTTAGGGTGTGTGCCTCCTTTGCTCCTCTGGAACATCACAATGGACCTTGACCTCCTGGATCTACCCCTGTAGTTCCTTTTCAACAGATGTGAAGGTAAAAGAGGGAAGTTAACAAGGCTCACCAGATGTTCTAGGTTCTGTTGAATCTAAAGGAAGATAACTTTTCAGTTAATATAACCATGTGGACAAAGGCGGGGGGGGGGGAGGTAACTTCAAAAGTGAGAGGGAGGGGGAAGTTAAAGTAGCTTCAAGGTCAAAATCCTCAGAAAGCTTCCCTGTTACTTGAGAAATGAGAAGACCAGGCATATACCATGACAAGCTCCTAATAACTCAGTTAAGAACTAGGCCTCAGTTCCTGCCTCTTGAAACCAGGGGAACTGTACATACTAGGCTTGGGTCAAACCCCTCCCCACCACAGGTAATAACCAAATAAGGACAAAGCCTGGGATTTGTGCATACTTGTTCAAGAATGGAAAAACTATAGCCTTAGCCTACCCCTGCTAGCCCTAACCAATTAGAAAAGTACTAGTAAGATTGCCACTTGTGTAAGCCAATCCTAGGTAGAATGATCACATTGCCTTAGGAATTCCTTCAGCTGTAAATAAAAGTACCCTGCAAGCTTTTTGCCACTTTGTCAGATGGTTAGACCCCAACATGTTGGTAATTTTTAATAAACGCTCTTGTTGATTGCATAGTAACTGGCAGTGTTTTTATGGAACTTCTTGTGGACCCTAGCAGAATACCATTTCAGGTGAGAAGGTATCACTGGCTCATCTTAAAGTTAACATTTAGAAACCAGGAAATGGGGCTTTTGAAACAAACAATCCAGGGAGTGGGGAGAATAGCACATCCTCTTCTAAAAAGACAGTGATGCAGTTGGACAATGGTATCAAAAGCAACCACTTTAGAAATCTGGAAACTGACAACAGGCATACAGCAAATGTGTGAATATTTAGAACTGCCGAGTCTTAGGTGAAACGGTGTGAATCTCTGCAGCACCACCCTGACTCTCTTCCACCATGTGATAGTTTGGCAGTCACAGGAAACAGGAGTCTAGCAGGTGACTTAATTTGGAGAGGAAAACAAAACAACAAAAAGCCTTAACTCAAAACTTCCATGAGAAACCGTGAATAGACAGGGAAGCCACTGTGGTTGGATGGATACTGTAACCCTGGTTTTGGTAAGCCAGAAATCAGCAGGCTAGTGAGAAATTTAACAGGGAGCTAAATGGAAGGGGAGCCATGTGGGTCTTGGTAAGTTCTTACTTATCCCTGGTGTTCTGGAAGGTTGCCTGATGCCCAAGGCTGTCCACATTCAGTTCTACAAACTTGGCTTATAGTGAGACATTCATACCCAAAGATCCAGATTAGTGCTTCTCAATCTTCCTAATGCTGCAACCCTTTAATACAGTTCCTCATGTTGTGGTGACCCCCAACCATAAAATTATTTTCATTGCTATTCATAATTTCATAATTTTGCTATTGTTATGAATCTTAATGTAAATATCTGTGCTATTTGATGGTCTTAGATGACTCCCATGAAAAGGTCATTTTACCCTACAGTGTCACAACCCATAGGTTGAGAATCAGTGACCTAGTTGGAAATGAAAGATGGACTTGTAAACAAAGTGTGATAGATAATCAAATAGATAGCTAATCAAAGGCATTGCCCTTGTTCCCAAAAGATGAGGCTAAGTCATTGTAAGAGCCAAAGTTAATCTGCACGTCCCACCTGCCCAAGGACAAAGTAATGTCCTGGAATACTGCGAGTTGTAGTTCTTGGGAAATAGCAACTCACATGGTTTTACTTGCCTGAACAAACTTGTTTGAGCCAACTATGTTGGACATGCTTGATCACATGTAGGCTGGGAGGTTCACAGGCAGGAAACATGTCAGGATATATGTTTGCCTCTGATTGTACCTGATGAGAAATGCCATGAATTACGGGTTTTGACTTTTTAAGCCCCTGCAAAATGTGTCTTATGGCCCCTCACTGGGAACCCAGGGTAGACCTGGCTAGAGTCCATTTTTCTGATCAGTACTTAATTAAGCTTTTTTTCAAGTTTGGCTCAAAATTGTGGAACTGTTTTTTCTCTGGAGAATCTCAGGATTAACATCATCACTCCTGGTACTTGTGAAAAGGATCATGTTTGGAAATGGTGTCTTTGCAGGTATAGTTAACATTCTTGAGATTAAATCATCTGAATTACCCTAAGCTTCATGACTAATGTCTTTTTAAGATAAAGGAGAAGATGATTTAAATTATGGACACAGGGGAGAAACATGGAGAGGAAGGTCCTGAAAGGATGGAGGAAGATTGGAATGGTACATCTCCCAATCAAGGAGCACCACAGATTGCTGACACCCACCCAGAGCTGGGGGCTAGGCCTGGGGCACATCTTCCTATATCCCAGGATCAACCTGCTAGCAGCTAGCTTTCTTTGAGACTTTTGGTCTCTAGAACTGTTGAGAGAATTAATTTCTATTGTTACAAGCCACCAAGTTTCTGGCCATTGCTTCTGGCAGCCCTAGAACAGTCTGGTGGTTTGTATCAAGAGTAAACAGATGAATAGGTCAATTTCTCATAGTGCAATAGAACTGTTGGGCTCAGACAAATTTGAGTCTGACTTCTGGCTCCATCACTTACTAGTGAGTGATTATGAGCATCTGTCCTGTGTGGACCTCAGCTTTCATTTCTATAAAACCAGCTTCTCTGAGGAAGACTTTCCCCAAATAAAGCCAGTAATAAATTCTTGTAGACTGAAAACTCTCTAAGGGCATATTTACATCTCATGGACACCATATGTTCTTTGTAGTAGACATGCTTGTCCGTGCTTCCATGGTGATCTGAGCATGGTATCTGGAACTTGGTGACAGCTGTATGTACAGCTGACTTTAAAGTTTGTGTCTCCTACTCCCTATAGTTGTTAGCCATGTAATTGTTCATCCCTCAGCAAATAGGCAATGTGTCTTGAGAAGTGCACAGACTTCAGCTGCAAAGGGGTTCATGAACACACTCCATGTGAACAAAGCACTTCAGGCAGGGCGCTAGGAGCCTGTGAGGAGAGGATGTGGTTTAGACTGGATTTGGGATCACCTAGGAGAGACACCTCTGGACTTGTCTATGAGAGTGTATCCAGAGATGTTTAAGTGAGGAGGCAAGACATATGGGGCAGGATTCCAGACTGAACAAAAAGGGGAAAAGGAAAGTGAAACTGAGCATCCCTTTCTGCTTCCTGATTGGGAATGCAACTGTGACTAGCTACCTCCTGCTCCCCGTGCTGTGACTTCCCCATTATGTTGGACTGTTCCTTCCTAGACTGTGAGCCAAAATAAATCCTTCTTTGAAGTTGCTTCTGTCCAGTATTTTCTCAGTGATGAGGAAAGCCATCGATGTCCAGAGGAAGCTTTATCCCTGCCCAAAGAGATGCCAAAGACATTCTTAGGTGCACTGTAAGTTCTTTCTCTGCTGAAGCATAACCTGCAGCCTTTGTAACACCATGTTCATATCTGGAGACATTTCCTCTTTGTTAAACTCACATGATTATACACATGCCCTACATATCCCCACACATGTTCTGTAGCAAAGCAAATTAGGGCCACCAGCTTCAGAATTACTCACCAGACCAGCTGTCTCAATCTGAGGTTATCTCCAGTTATAGATTGTAGCTGAGCATAGAATCAGCTTGCAAAATTAAGGGTTATAGGGCTTGGGTATCTCAGGGGAAAGGAAGGAAAGCCTGCCAAAAAAATCTAAGTATTATAAATTAACCCAGCAGGTGCAAGAGCAGAGGAAGCTATAGGGAGCCACGGGTTGACAGCAGGAAGCTACAGGGAGCCATGAGTTGACAGCAGGAAGCTACAGGGAACCACATATTGACAGCAATAAGGCTCACCAGGAAGCAAACAGGAACTGGGACGAGGAAAAAGGTGTTTTGAGATGCCAAACTGCTCTGCATCAGAACCGTGTCACTTCCTAAAAAGAAAAGAATTGAAAAGAGTTTACTTGTTGTGCATACTATATGTGAAAGTAGGAATATTTGTGTTTATGGAACAGTTACATAGGTAAGATTAGCACTTAAAGGATTTTGTTACATTGAGTGTGGTGAGAAGCTATCCACGTATACTTCCTCAGAAGGCACCAGAACATTTGTGGTTTGGTATAAAGTCATAGAGAGGAGTAAAGAGCTTGTCCCACTATTAGTTTAGTAGAAATGATTCCATACGTCTCGGTGTGCTGTTGTGAGTCAGTAATCCCAGCATTCAGAAAGCTAAGGCAGGAGGACTGTGTGCTTGAGGCCAGCTTAAGCTACTGAGTAAGACACTCAGAAAACAACAAAAATTTTAAAGGTGTACTTTATTTGTTTTTTTCATTGTCCAAAGGACAAGATCAATAGTCTCATATATGTATGTATATATGTGTGGGCTTTCACACTATTACTGATATTAGTTAAGATAATGTGCTGTGATCATTTTTGGTTACTTAATAGTTGTTTTGGAAATGAGATCTATCTATTGTTTGCCTATCTATCTATCTATCTATCTATCTATCTATCTATCTATCTATCACCAATCTATCTTAATCTATTGTTTTTATTATCTATTTTTATCTATCTTCCTTGACATATTATCTATTATCTATGTTTCTCTATCACTGTGTTATCTATCATCTATCTATCCATCCGTCTGTCCGTCCATCCATCCATCCATCCATCTATCTATCTATCTATCTATCTATCTATCTATCTATCTATCTATATATCACCTGCCTATCTATAATCAATCCTCTATGTATCAAGCTATTATCTATCATCTATTCTATTATCTATCACTTGCCTGTCTGTCTGTCTGTCTGTCTTCTATCTGTCTATCATCCATCATCCAGCCATGTCTATGTGCCTATGTGTCTCTACTATGTCTCTATGCAGCTCTCTTCTGTCTGTGTTCTCCTTTTCCCCTCTGTCTTTTGGTTAGCTGGGTTTTGTCCCTCGATCTAGTCCCTTCCCCGTATGTGGGCAAGTCCTTTGCAGAGTCTACCTTCCATGGATAAAGCTGAGAAGCCAGACACAAGTGCCTCACCCTCCTTCCCCCCGAAGCCTGGTGTGCAGCAACTGCAGTACAGGAGAGCCACCCATGTGCTCTATACCTGATTTTCCTTTTGCTCCTAGCTCCTGCCTAAATTGCTTATGCCTGACTGTTCTACTACCCTGCATTTCCATATTTTCTGGTGATTTAGGAAGCTGTAAAGAAATAGTTTCAGACATACTTTTTACATTTTGAGTGAGTCAGGATCCTTTTGCTATTGGCACCTAAGAACCCCATAGGCTCAAGAGTTCTCTTAATTTCACCGAAAATGGAAGATCTGATTTTCTGTAGGATAATGCTATCTTATACTTCCCCCCATTCCAGGAAGCCTAGGATTTCAGAGTGTAAGAGTGCTGGTGATAGTGTATCACCTGTGCTTGAAGGGACTGGGTGCTGTTTAGAAAGATAAAGGTTCAGAGCTAGGAGCTCACCATGCCTCAGGAGAGGCACTTCAGTCCTTGTGTATATTTGTAAATATGTATGTACATGACTGTAGCTGAAGTTTTCTTTGGTCCTGTCCAGCCCCACAGACCCTGCAGCTGCTTATAAAATAATCACTCAAAAGCTTATATTAATTAAAACTGCTCGGCCATTAGCTCAGGCCTACCACTGACTAGCTCTTACATTTAAGCTAACCCATAATTCTTATTTATGTTTAGCCACATGGCTTGGTACCTTTTCTCAGTTCTGTCTTTACATCCTGCTTCCTTTGTGTCTGGCTGACAACTCCTGACTCTGCCTTTCTCTTCCCAGAATTCTCCTCTCTGCTTGTCCTGCCTATACTTCCTGCCTAGGTACTGGCCAGTCAGCATTTTATTTATTAACCAATCAGAGTAACACATTCACAGCATACAGAGCAATATCCACAGCACATGACCCCTAACATGGGGAGTTAAACTTGGATTTCCTTCAGAATTGGAGTTCTATGTTATTATGAATATCCAAAAACTTTGGGCTCCATCTCATAGTTCCTGGTTCTGAATTCTCATTTCCAGTGACTGCATAACTCTGAATAAAGAATAAATAATACTTAAAACACTGAAGAGGAAAAAAAATTGAAGAAGTAGAAAAGGAGTAAATCCATTTTCCTCTAAAGCTTAACTCACATGACTTTATGATGACTCCATTTATTCGATGAAGGGCATGCTGTGCTCAGCTTCAAGGTCAAGACATAGATCAACCTTTTGCAGTTACCACATTAACTTCCTCTACTGTAGCTTTTCAATTTGAAAAGGAAAGTTCTTAAATTCTATTAATAGTATAGGTGTGATGCTTATAAACAGTTTTTTAAAACTTTATTATTTCACTTGAAACTTGAGCATAACTCTAACCTAAAAGGTTAAGGAATCTGACCTGGTAGTGTGACTCATCGATGATGTGCGTGTTTGTACTTGGGTGCATGTGCACTTGTGCTTACAAGTATGTGAAGGTCAGAGGTCAAAGTCAGGTGTCTTCCTCAATTGCTCTTCACCTTATTTTTTTAAGCAGGGTCCCTCACCCAACCTGGAGCTTACTGATTCAGGGAGCTGGCCAGCGAGTCCATGGGATCCTGTTCTCTTTATCTCCTCAGTGCTGAGGTTGCAAACACAGTCTGATACCTTGGCATCTACATGGGTTCTGGGGATCCAATCTTTCTTTGTTTCTTAATCTATACAAGCTTATAAACAGTTAAGATGTAAGACAGAGGCATCCTGACTGCCATGTCCAGCAGAGTTAAAGTAAAGGAGGGCAGAGTGAGCACTGCACAAGGGTGGGCTCAGAAGCATCTGTGTGCATAGAACTGGAAATCGAGGTGCAGCTGATGTGACTTCTTAGGCCCACTCTCCCCTCCCACAGTTCAGCATCTCTTCCCCACTTCAGGCCCTCCTTTCATTTTCTGCCCCCCCTTTTTTTTGGTCTTTTGAGACAGGGTTTCTATGTGTAGCCCTGGCTGTCCTAGAACTTGCTCTGTAGACCAGGCAGGCTCAGACTCAGAGATCCACCTGCCTCTGCCTCCCAAGTGCTGGGATTAAAGGCCACCATGACCAGCCACACCTGACTTTTTAATGTGGGTGTTTGGATTCAAGCTCTGGTCCTTAGCCTTACACAGCAGGTGCCTGCTCTTACCTGCAGAGCAGAATCCCCAACTCTGCTCTGAGATTTAGCCCCACATGGTAAGACATTCCCAGAGTTCAGTGTGTGACAGGAGCATTTCTGTGAAATGGGCTGTGAAGATAGCTTTTACCTTGGTGTTAATTAGGATACAAGAAAGAGCCGCACAAGTGGAAACAGTCAGCTGAGAATCACGTAAGAAGAAGTGTACTTTTGACTGTCCACAAAGATCACACCGTATGCAGAACATTCCCTGTAAATGCTCCGTTCTTCAACATGCTAGTTCTGCATTGATTTATTACCTGGGATTCCTGTGCTGTTACAGGGCAGGAACAATTTATAGTTACGTTGCCTCGAGGCACTTTGGAATTCCTAATATCCTTTTAAATAAATGACTTTTAAATTAATAAGTAACTTAGTGGAAACCTTTAAAACTGAAACTGTACACAAAACTACTACATTAAGCAGGGGAGCAGCATTGCTCCCCACCCCCTGGTGAGGGGGGCTGTGGTTAGTTGAGGGCTGAACCAGATTTGCTCAGCTGCCCTGTATTGACTTTTCCCACACCTGATTCCCTGGCTTCATAAGAGTGTAACATATTTAAAAAATCGAAGTCTAATTTGGAAAAATATCAATTTACATCTAATGTATGCCAGGATTCTCTATTAACTAGGACAGAAAACTAATTTTTAGACCTTTCCAGATCACACCATGTTATCGAAGCCAGGCAGATTTAATAAAGATGTTGAGCAAATGTGTTCGTTTGTGGCTATATTTGAGGGATGTCAAAGGCCCCTGGGAAAAATATTTCCATTTAAAGATTGGAGGTCTCAACTGAAAGAGTTTCTGAAGGACTCTGATTTAAGCAGTTCTCCTGGGTGGTGTGGCATTAGTAGGCAATGCAACAAAGTCCAAAGGGAGGTGCTGACTGACGCTGGAGCTGTCTTTCCTTCAGGAACAGGAAGACAGCCCAGCAGATCCTGCACTTGGAAGGTTTTGGTGGGTCTGGAATTTAGGTTAGCAAAACACAAGACAGTCTAGCCTACCCTTCTCCCTTTGTCCAGAGCAGCTGGTATCCTTGTATGGCTTGCCCAGGACTGCCTGGCTGGTTTGGATCAACCTTTCCCACTTCTGCAAGAGAAACAACAACAACATACAGCCTTTAGTGTATTTTTATTTTGTGTATGAAAGGCTTTTTAAAACGTTTAAAAATTATGCTTATGTGTGGTGTGTGTGTGTGTGTATGTGTGTATGTTGTGTGTGTATGTTGTGTGTGTGTGTTGTGTGTGTGTATGTATGCGTGTTGTGTGTGTATGTTGTGTGTGTGTATGTTGTGTGTGTGTATGTTGTGTGTGTGTGTTGTGTGTGTGTTTTGTGTGTGTGTGTGTGTGTGTGTGTGTGTTGTGTGTAGTATATGTGGTGTGTCTCTGTGTGGGTACACATGTGCCACATTGCATATATGGAGATCAGAGGGCAACTTTCAGGAGTCAATTCTCTCTTTCCACCATTCAGGCCCCTGGAATTGAAGAATTCAGGTCATCAGGCTTGGTGGCAAGCACCTTACTCACTGAGCCGTCTCATCCCCCCCACCCCCCCCCCCACCCCCGTCCATTTCCCTCCTTCCCATCAGAGAAATATCACTTCATTGCTAAAAACAATGATATAGTTTGTGTAGAAGGCAGGGCCAATATTTAATTCTTTCCTAATCACTTACAAGTTTTCAGAATGATGAATTGGTTCCCACTCTTCTTTGGATGTAGTCCAGGCTGTCCTTGAACTCACTATCTAGCTGAGGATGACCTTGAATTCTGTTCCTCCTGCTTCCATTTGAGTTGACTGTTAGAATGTTGGAATTGTAGGTGTGGCCAACATATCCCATTGAGTTAGTTTCTTATCATTTTCCAACAACCAATAATGATTCCACCACCCTGCTTATATTGTCCTGGGATAAGACACCCAGATTCCTGGCAGAGTTGTTTTGGGTGTGTCTGGGTGAGGGCTTCTAGTAGAGACAGCATTTGATTGGCATCTGGAATAAACATTTCCCTTTTCAGAGCTGGTGGCGTAATCTCATCCACGGATGATGTAAACTAACAAAGGCTGCTTCCAGTTTTGCCTTTGTCTTCAGCGTGAGCTACGACACTCATCGTCTCTGGCTTTTGTCCTCAATTCTTCTCATTATTGGACCTTTGGGCTGGGATTCCCATTATGGTTCTAGGCTGGAGTCACACAGCTAGCTTTCCTGGGATAGTACATGTCCATTAACTTTAGATTCCATCATTATGTGAGATTTTACACAAAGCCTTCTTCATATATCTGTCTGGAGAACCTTGGCTAGTTCAAGCATCAGTGGGCACATGTGGATTTTAATGACTTTGTGTTTAATCCACCACACTTATTTTTATTGACATGTGGATTTTCCCATCTTTGTGTAGTACATGTTATTAGAATTGAGAGGAGAGAAGACCAAACCCACAATTGTCCAATTACAGCAAGCTGTATTTTGGGAACTGGGATTTCAGAGAGCAGCCCCTGCTGGCCTCTTGAGGTCCCTTTTGTAGGAGAGATAAGGTGTTCACAGGGGCGGGAGACTTGGCTGTTACACATTGTTAGAAAGATATGATGAAGAGGAAGGAACCAGGGTATGGATACTCATCATGTGAGTGGGGTTGCAAGTTAGTGCAGGTTGGAAAACATGTTTTGCAGTTTACATCAAATCTAAGAAACAGGAACGTATTCGTAATTACCAACAGAAACCTTAAATTGCAGGAACTTATTCTTTAACTACACAGAAACCTTAACCTGCACAGGACAAACAGGAACTTATTCTTAACTATCTTAACTACAAACAGAACACTTAACCTATGTGGTGGTTTGAATGAAAATGGCCCCCATAGGCTCGTAGGGAGAGGCACTATCAGGAGGTGTGGTATTGTTGGCACAGGTGTGGCTTTGTCGGAGGAAGTGTGTCACTGGGGATGGGCTTTGAGGTCTCAGAAGTTCAAGTCAGGCCTAATGGCTCACAGTCTCTTCCTGTTGCCTTCAGATCTGGATGTAGAACTCTCAGCTACCTTTCCAGCACCATGTCTGCCTGCATGCTGCTGTGCTTCTCACCATGATGAAAATGGACTAAACCTCTGAAACTGTAAGCCAGTCCCAATTGAATGTTTTCCTTAATAAGAGTTGTTGTAGTCATGGGAGTCTCTTCACAGCAATAGAAACCCTAACTAAGACAATCTGCAAGGTATGTTGTTTCTGTTTTGGTCTCACGTACAGGCTCTAGGCTCCTTATGTCCTTGACATGATGCCGGAACCCTGACAACTTCTCTGTTATCTTCCATGGAAGCATCTCCCAGGTTGATCCTCTAGATTTCCTACTTATTTACCAATATTTAAGTGGAGGGGAATTCAAGTACTTTAAAAGTTTTTGGGCTTAGGACAGTGTCTTAGTTAGGGTTTCTATTATGGCTATAAAACACCATGACCAAAAGCAACTTGGGAGAAGTTTTATTTCAGTTTAAAACTCTAAGGACATACTCCATCTCTGAGGGAAGTCAGGGCAGGGACTCAAGGCTGGAACCTGGAGGCAGGAACTGAATCAGGGACAAAGGAGAAGTGTCCTGACTGTCTGCTTCTCAGGACTTGTACAACCTGCTTCCTATACAGCTCAGGACTACCTGCCCCAGGGGGTGGGGGCTGTCACCACCCACAATGGGCCAGACCCTCCCATGTCAAGAAAATGCTCTACAGGCTTGCTCACTGGTGGATGTGCTAGGGGCATTGTCTCAATCGAGGACCCTCTTCTCAAACAACTCTAGCTTTTCTCAAGACGACAGAAAGCTAACCAGAACAGAGACAAGGTTGAGTTTCCCTGGTGTATTCCAGGGTTTTCACTGCAGGATGAATTTCAGATGCACTGCTCTGAGTCAGCCTGTGCCCAACAAAAGTGACCAGTTCTGCTTTCTCTGTCGTCTTGTCTGAGGCACTCACAGCAACCTCAGCTATTGCATTCCCTATTGTCCAGAAGATAGGCGCTGGAGAGGAAGTGACCCATGACCTGTACCTTATCCCAGAAAGAGCCGGTTCGTGCTGCATTTATGTAGTTGCTTATGTGAGGCAGTTTCCCCATGTATCCCAAGCTGGCTTTGATCTCTCAACCCTCCTGCCTCTGCACCCATCCATTGTGATTGACATGAGATGAATGCATCCTTATGGGGTGAGGTTACACATGGGGAGCATGCTGTGTGGCCACTGAGGGAGAAATCAGAGCCATTCAACTACAAACCAAAAATATGCTATGAACTAATAATGTTCCCGTCATGCTTCTGTAGGGGGAGATTAGGAGGACTCTCCAGCCAGGCATACTGCAAACTCTTGTTGAGCAATTATTATGTTCAAGGGACCAACTGGCCTTCAAGGCACTGTCGATTTATATGTCACCCGGAGGGACACCCTCACATCAGCACTGTCCCAGGAGACATTTTATAATCATTCTCCATTTACTTTCATCTTCCAATTTGTTCAGGTCTAAGTGATTCTATTCTGGGTTGTGTCAGTTTTTAAATAGAGTTGGTTTTATTTTGATTCTGCTTTTTTATTAAATTCCTTTTTGACAAAATGTCTACTTTACAGGTGTCAGAGGCTTAAAATAATGAAACCTTATCATACAGTGTCTCATATCCTGTCTCTCTATTTTGAGACCATATCACCCTAACTCATGGCTTCCAGGTGCCACTCTTAAGTTCCTCAGCTCTGGAGACGTACACACACACACACACACACACACACACACACACACACACACACAGATGTCTTGGCTTATAATTTGTTCTGCTTACAGCCCTGTGACCACACGATTCACCCTGACCACACAGAGGCTAGGAAAGGCAGCTTGGCACTCAGGGTGTTCAGTGGGCTCCACTGTCGGGTCCAGTCAGGTTTGGTAACAATCCATAGTTGTGGTTCTTAACTGTATGAACTTGATAATTTGAAAACAACTCTGCTTCAGATTCCTCACTGTAAAAGAGAATCAGAATACATTTCCTTTTGGTGCTGCGGTGAAACCAAGGACCTGATACGCGATCGGCAACCAAGTTACATGGCCAGTCCTTTCTGTTTGTTTGTTTCTCTTGTTACTTGTGTGTGTGTGTACATGTGTTTCGCCTATGGTCATGTGCAGGTGTGTTTGTGTGTTCCTGTGCCTGTGGAGACCAGAAGGGGTCTTCCTTAACCACCTTCCACCTTATATTTTGAGACAAGGTCTCTCACTGGCCAAGAACTCCCCAAGTAGGGGGACCTGTTTGGTCAGTAAGCCCTGGAGGTCCCAGTCTCCCCAGCTCTGGCATCACACACAAGGGCATCATGCCTGCTTCCCCACACCCCCTCCCCCAACATGATTTCTGGGGATTAAATTCAGATCCTCGTGCTTGCAAGGCCAGCAATTCACCCATGAAGCCATCTTCTCCTAGAATACATCTGTCATGTGTTAAATGAGTTAAGATGCATAAAGTCCCATCACAATTTTTCAAGAAAACCTGTGATTCTGCTCATGTTAGTGGGAGTTGCCCTGGAAAACACATATCATTACCAATTAAGGAAGGTTGTAGTGGGTAGCCATTCCAGCTTTGATCTGGAAGTTCCAACCCCCCATTGAGGCTTTGGTAACTGTCACGCTTACAAGGCAGGGCGGAGAGAGGACCCTGAAGACCCAAGATCCGGATGCTCCGGCTCTCTTGGTTCCTGGACCCTGGACGCTGGAGGTAGACTGAGCAGAGTTCTACAGAGAACACCGCCAGACTGTGCTACACCTTTCCCAGACCCTGTTACCAATCCCTTCACTTGTAAGTTACCCCACAAAATAAACCTCCCTTTTAGCTACGTGGAGTTGCCTTAATAATTTCACCAATAGACGGTGA
>CABHPP010094799.1:1028-12659 GCA_902168425.1 Peromyscus attwateri
TGTTGCTTTAGTCAGTTCCCGCTGAGTGTTTCCCCATGAAAGGCGCCATCAGCTTAGCTGACTTGTCATGTGTCTGTCACATGGCTCTTGCAAAATGCATTCTAAGTTCAAGTTTTGAAAGACTGTGGTTTAATGCTGAGATGTTCTTTTTCATCTGTGCTAAGCAGAAGTCATCGTATCTTGGTAGAATTCTACCCTTTAATTTTGTTGTGTGTGTAATGCATGTGACCGCAGGAGCACAGATGCCACAGTACTTGTGTGAAAGGTCAGGGGACAACTTTTGGGAGTTGGTTCGACCTTCCATTGTGGCTTCTGGAGCTTGAACTCCGACAAGCACTCTAACCATAGAGCCATCTCACTGGCCCAGGCTTTGTACTTCTTTAAGAGGTCGGGAACAGTTCATATAGATAGACTTGCTGTGTTGGCAGCCCCTCCAGACACAGGCTCTGCAGGATGAAATTGGTTTAGTTGAGCAAAGTTGATTGGGGTTCTTTAGTTAGTTTTCCTGGCAACAATAAAGAACATGAATTTGCTAGATTACGGAGGTGTGTAAACCTGTACTATTTGAGGAGTTTCCTATATGTTACATATATGCTTAAGTATTATTATTTATATTTGTGTGTGTGTGTGTGGTTAGAGCAGTGATTCTCAACCTTCCTAATGCTGCGACCCTTTAACACAATTCCTCATGTTTTGGTGACCCCAGCCATAAAATTATTTTTGTTGCCTTTTCATAACTGTACTACTGTTGTGAGTGGTAGGGTCACAACCCACAGATTGAGAACACTGGGTTAGAACCATCCCCTGGAGGCAGAGTTACAAGCAGTTGTGAGCTGCTGATGTGGGTGCTGGGAATTGAACTCGAGTTTTCTGCAAGAACAATACATGATCTTAGCAAACACTTCTCAATCTCTCCAGCCTTGTTACTTATATATTTTTTAATACTGTAAGAAGATTTTGAAGATTAACTAGATGACAAAAATTTGATGTTACTCAGACTTTTAACTTGTTCTTCTTTTTGTAAAGCAGTATAAAAAAATCATTTTTATTACCTATTAAGGTAGTAGTGTGGCTCATGAGTAGGTTAATACTTGGACAGCTAAACAGAGCATGTGTAGGTGGTGCAAATCATTTTTAAGTAAGCATTTCAGTTGTGCCGGGACTTAAGAGTATGAGCCTTAGCCTCAAGGGGCCTGTAACATAATATACAAAATAGATTTTATACATGTCAGATACTAGTAGATAGAGCCGCGTGGATCAGAGCAGTAGAATTTCAGTGGGGTCACTTGTGGGTGGCTGCTTTGGAAGACTGTTACAGAAGAGACATGTAAGAAAATGACTCAGCTGCCACCGTGATGGTAAGTTCCATCCCTGGACCTACATGTTCTCTGCTCTCCACATGTGCCCCACAATAATCTAAATAAACATTATAAAGAAGAGAGAATTGTTGGCCCAGGCGTGAGCCAGGGGAGACTTTTCAAGAGGGAGAAGGAAGAGGAACGGCTGGCAAATGGCAGGGCAGTAAGTTGTTTTAATCCGATCCTTAATTTAAGACACACTTGGACTGGTGTAGTCCTGGCTCTCCTGAGACACATGTAAACGAGGCTGGCCTTGGGTCTGCTCCAGTCTTCCTGCCTCTGCCTCCCAGGTGCTGAGTTACAGATTGGAGTCACCACGCTCTGCATGGACAGTCATTTCTTCAGTCTTGGTTTGAGGTCTCAAGTCGGCCAATATCTGGCCTGTATTTGCTTTTTAGATTGTATAATAAAATAGTCCAGATGTTTGGGGGAAGGATGAGAGGTAATGATAGATATTTTATTAGTAAATATCACAAGTGCACCCAATATACCAATACTGATTAAGTTATAATCTGTCTCTCTGATTGTGCTGTGTGTGTGTTTATGATCTGACTAAAAATCAATTTATTAGGCTGGTTTAGGAGAAAGGAAAGCCTGTTATCTTTAAGATAGGAATTAAGAGTAATGATTGAGTCACTTGGACTTCAGCTACAAACAGAACCACTGCAAGTGTGATCCTAACGTTGAACAGTAGGTGGAAATGGTCAGAGTGTCTTTTTTTCTGGAGATCTGAGGAAAGGTTTGACATATTACACTTACTTTGTGTATGGAGAGGGACACAGGGATGCTACAGGGCACGTGTGGAGGTCAGAGCAACTTGCAGGGTCAGTTCTCTCCTATCATGTGGGTCCTGCGGATCGAACTGTCTTTAGTTTTGGCTGTAAGCACTGAGCTGTGGCCAGGATTTGATTTTCAGAGCTGATAGTGAAGCAGACAGTGATTATTCCAGCACGCTGATTGGAAACACTAAACAGTGCCAGGAGTGGAGGGGTCTGTGCTCTGAGCATTTGAGGCAGAGGCAGGAGGGTCACTGAAGGTTCTAGGCCTCCCTGGCCTACATTAATGAATTCCAGACGATCTAGGGCTACACAATCTATGAGCTTCATTTTTATTTTGAGACAGGGTCTCAAGCTCACCTTATAACTGAGGATGACCTTCAGCTTCTAATCCTTCTATCACTGCCTGCTGAGTGCAAAGGCATAAGGTGCTGGGAATCGAACCCATGGCATGCTACCTAGCCGAGTTCTGTTACTAGCCTTGAACTAATGTGTGCATGAAGGCATATATGTGTGAGTGTTGGGCTATGTGCACATGTGTGTGCATGCATTGGTCGCCTAAGGTCAACCTTGGGTGTCATTCCTTAGGAGCTGTCCACTTTGTTTGTTTGTAGCCTGGTTTTATGTGTTTTTGCCTGAATTGTGTCTGTACCATGTGCATGGTGTGTGCAGTGACCTCACACGTCAGAAGAGGCTGTCTGCGTTACAGATGGTTGTGGGCTGTCAGTGCTCTTAACCACTGAGCCACCTCTCCAGTCCCTATTTATTTTCTTTTGGAGACAAGGTTTCTTACTGGGACCTGGAGTTCACAGAAATTGTCTAGGTTGGCTGGCCAGACAGCCCGACCCAGGGATCTTCCTAACTCGACTTCCCTGGTGCTGAGATTACAAGTATGCTCAGCACACCAGATTTGGCTTTTTGGTTTTTTCGTGAGTTCTTGAGACCTAACTCTGGTCCCCATGCTTGTCAGAGAAGCACTTTACCAAGGAAGCATCTCCCAGCCACCAAACTTGTAAACATTTTTAATAAATTACATTGAGAGAGAGAGAGAGAGAGAGAGAGAGAGAGAGAGAGAGAGAGAGAGAGTGTGTGTGTGTGTGTGTGTGTGTGTGTGTGTGTGTGTGATAGCATGTGGTATGTGGAGGACAGCCTGTGAGAGGAAGTTCTCTCCTTCTACCGTGTGGGTGCCAGGGATTGAACTCAAGTCATCAGCTTGTTTGATTATTCAAGTGACAAAATAGCAAAGCGTGGTGGCTCATGAATGTAGTCCCAGCCATTGAGAGGTGGAGGGAGGAGGACTGCCTGAAGTTTGAGGCCAACCTGGGCTACATAAGGCTTTGTTTGAAAAAGCTAAACCAAACCCAACCTCACCGTAGATGGGGATGATTGAATTCCTGATCTTGCAGTTTCCGTTTCCCAGATATTGAGATTCCAAGTGAGCAGCACCTCTCCTGGCTTCTGCAGGGCAGGCCGTTCAGTGTGCTTCTCTCCCTCCCTTCTTCACTTTCAGATGAGTCTCCAGGCTCTCTGAACATGTCAGCAGTCCTCTGCTTTCCTCTAACGGTCAGGACTGTTTCCAGTAAGTGCCCCCTTCCAATGTAAGTGTTGGAAAATAAAAGCGAGGTCATTAGTTGTCTGTCCGACAGGATATTAATATCATTTTTTGCTTTCATGTAGTTTGTCATTAGAATTTTTGTTTTAATTGTTGTGTGTTGCTGGTAATCAAATCCAGGGCTTGGCACATGCCAGGCAGAAGTCCTCTGCCACTCTATACTCCAACCATTCTAGAAAAATTGGAGGAAGAAAAGTAATTGGTTCTCTTACTGTGTAGAATATTATTTTTCAGCATCCACAGAATCAACTCTGTAATTGTCAGGTAGAAGGGAGCTGTGTAGAATCTTCACAAAATGATCAGGCTTGCAAATCCCAAAGTGGAAGCCTGAGCGGAGGAGCGCAAGGCCAGTCTAGGCTCCAGGGCAGCCTGGTCAGTGACAGACTTGTTGCAAAGAAAGGGTAGAAGGGAGAGAGGGAGAGGGGACTTGGAGGGAGGGAGAGGGGACTTAGAACAGCAGCACAAAGCTGGTGCCATTACATGAACTATGGTAGATTTGACTTAGCTTTTATTACTCTCTGTCTGAATTTTCCTTTCGAATTTTTGTGAGAGACACTAGCAAATTGTCCCTCCCCCCTTTTAAGGAGAAGGGAGTGGTCAGCCTATTTCTGTTTTTCTGTAGAAGTTGGGGCTAAAATTGCTGCTTTGATATCTAGAATATGACTAAAATTTTTAAAATTAGTATTTTATGTTTATGGGTGTTTTTCCTTCATGTATGTCTGTATACCTAAAGCATGCCTGGTGCCAGAGGAAGCCAGAAGAGGGATTTCAATTCCCTGGAACTGGAGTTAACAGGAACTGAACCTGGATCCTCTGGAACATTGCGCAGCCAATGCTCTTAGAACTGCTGGCTATCTCCCCCACCCCCTAGAATAGAATTGAAGGAAGGAAACTGAAGTCTTATTTTTCGTTGCAGTCAGCCCAGATTCTGTTAGTTTGGAAGTGAGGGAGTAGGCAGCAAGCAGACCAGTAGTGGCAGCAGAGCAAACTGAGGCCCCAGGAGCCAGAGCTTTTTTGTTTGTTGGGTTGTGTGCTGACTCAGACATGTCGGAGATGCAGCTCGGAAGTAGGCAAGGAAACTTTGTTGTGGTGGTTTTAATTTGTTATTGTGTATGTGAACATTTCTTCCGTTTTTATGTGGGTTCTGGGCTTTTTAAAAAACTCACATTTTCAAGTTTGCGTGACAAGTGCTGAGCCTTCTTGTTGCTTCAAATTCATGAGTTTTTTTTATGAAACTGGGTGAAGTCCATAATTGAAGCTTTCCAAGAACAATGATAGATGTAACTTCTGATTGAGTTTCTTGTATATAGCAGTAGTTCTTAAGTAGAATTATTCCCTGTCCTGTCTACTCTGAATATAATTATATTCCATTTTCTTGACTTAGGACAACTTTATCTTGTTTTTGATACATAGTCTCACTGTGCAGTTCTTTCCAGCGCTATACTCCAACCAACTACATGTGTGGGAGTGCTTATCAAGGCCTATAGAGGGCATTGGATCCCTGGAGCTAGAGTTACAGGGATTCGGAAGGGAACTAAATTGCTGACCTCTGGAAGGGCAGTTAGCCCTTAGCTGCTAAGCTGTCTTTCCTTGACCCTTACCTCACCCAGGTAAACAGCTGAACTGCCTCCACAGCCCTGACTTAGTTTTTACAGAAAGTGTAATTGATGTTGACTATTAACTGGAGAGAACTTGAACATTGAGGAACATACTTAAGGACTTTGGTGCTGATCTTGGGACCAATAATGGATAATTGGCCAGGCGGTGGTGGCGCACGCCTTTAATCCCAGCACTCGGGAGGCAGAGGCGGATCTCTGTGATTTCGAGGCCAGCCTGGGCTACAGAGTGAGTTCCAGGACAGGCTCCAAAGCTACACAGAGAAACCCTGTCTCGAAAAACCAAAATAATAATAATAATAATAATAATAACAATAATTAATGAATAATTGAAATTTGTACCACCTGCCCTAAAGTTTATGTCTAGACATGCCTCCCTAGTGCTGGGATTAGAGGCATGCGCCACCCCCGACCAGCCCTAGTTTCATCTTTGTTTGGGTGCAGGGAAGAGTTAAATGGCTTGCACAAGTGTGTTTAGAGTAAGCAGCATAATTGGAATTGTAACTAAAGGGATTCTAATTTGTATTCACTTACTTAAATTATTTAATTTCACTTTTATTTATTTTGTGTGCCCATGTGTAAGTGTATATGGGTGTACACCTACATACCAGCATGCACATGTGGAGCTCTGGACAGCTCACAGGGGTCAGTGTTCTTCACCTTGCTTGTGGGGATTGAGCTCAGGTTGTCAGGCTTGGCAGCAGGAGCCTTTACCTGCTGAACCATCTTGCTGGCTATCTCTCTCTCTCTCTCTCTCTCTCTCTCTCTCTCTCTCTCTCTTTTTAAGTATTATTATTGTGTGTGTGTGGTGTGTGTGTATGTGATCGTTCATGCAGGGACATGTATGGAGGTCAGAGGACAACTTTGTGGAGTTGGTTTTCTCTTTCCACTTTTCCATGGCTCCAGGGATCAAACTCAGGTTCTCAGGCTTATGAAGCAAGTGCTTTACCTGCTAAGCCATATGGCTGGGCCAGGACTTGTATTTTGACTTCCCAGGTATGTTACCACTTTCTATATGTGGTTACAGATTTTTGTGCCACCAGGGATTGAATTTATGGCTTCCAAATGCATCCCCTTCAACCCTAAAATTTTTAAATTTAAGCCGGATAACATTTGGATGGACAGCTACCTTAAACATTCATGGAGAGATTTTTGTTACACACACACACACACACACACACACACACACACGCACTCACACTTACACACTTTTTGCACTGGGGATTTGACTAGCCCATTCTCCATGCTAGGCATATACTCTACCACTGACTGAGCTTTAGCTCTAGTCCCTTTTACTTTTTATTTTGACACAGGATTAAAAGAGGAGTTCAGGCTGGCCTGCATCTGGGTAGGCCTTGAACTTGTGATCCTCCTGTTTGAGCTTTCTAAGTAACTTGAGATTAAAGGCCTGCCACCAGGCTCCAATGGGGAGATTTGAAAACAGGAGAGGGTGTGTTGAGCAGGGAATAATACCATGTTCCTGTACTCTTCGAGAAGGCAGAGGAAGTTTGGGAGTTGAGGCTAGTCTCAGCTGCATAATGAGTGCTGAACAAGAAGGGGTTGTGAAGTTTGCACGGTAGCCCATGCCTTAATTCTAGCTACTCAGAAGGCTGAGGCAGGAGAATCGTAAGTTCCAGTTCTAAGTCTTAAAATTGAGAGATCACCCCCCCCCCCCCGCCCCCCTTATGACAACAACAGCCTCAGCAACAGAATAGGAACTATAGGCCTTAGTGGCCTTTGCCTTCTATTTTTTTTTTTTAAGTTCTTTTTTGGGTTGGTTTTTCTAAGTTTCCCAAATGTTGCATTTAAGCATATCTATTCTGTTTCTTTCTTTCTTGCCTATTCTTGGCTATTTATTGTTGGAGCTTTAGAAGTTGTGAACATCTTTCTGACAATGAGAAGCCAGAGAAGAAAGCCGTTACACTCTTGAACTCAGAGCAGCCGTGCTCACTTGCACAAGACCTTGACAAGATGAAACCATGGATGTCGTGGATTAGGGAGGGGCTGTTCTCCAGCATGGCCTTCCCTGAGCATCTACAGGCAGCTAATGGTTGCTGGGGGTGGGAGATACATTTTCTCAGTGGTGTAGCCACAAGTAAGGTGCCCAGGCTCCTGTGAATAACCCTAAAGAAATTCCTTGCCACCTCCCACCCCGCCCTCCATGAATGTAGAAGACGAGTTGCATGAAAAGGAAAGGGATCAGGGATGCTTGAGAGAGGGCAGTGTGAGTGTGATCAAAGTACACACATGGAGGTGTAGCTAGAGTTTTCCTGCCTGGCCCACAGTCAGGACAAATCTCTGTCACCTGCCAGTCCCACAGCCGCTCAGACCCAACCAAGTAAACACAGAGACTTGTATTGCTTACAAACTGTATGGCCGTGGCAGGCTTCTTGCTAACTGTCCTTATATCTTAAATTAACCCATTTCTATAAATCTATACCTTGCCACGTGGCTCATGGCTTACCGGCATCTTTACATGCTGCTTGTCCTGGCGGTGGCTGGCAGTGTCTCTCGCTCAGCCTTTCACTTCCCAGAATTCTCTCCTCCTTGTCCTGCCTATACTTCTTCCTGCCTGACCACTGGCCAATCAGTGTTTTATTAATTGACCAATAAGCAACATGTTTGACATACAGACCATCCCACAGCATGGAGGAATGCTGCTAAAGGCCAGGATGTGTAATTAATATGTGCTAACAATAGTTTTGAAAGAGCCTGTCCCAGTTTCCCAGACCTAGTGTCAAATTTGTATCCATAGAGGTTCTTGTAAAGAAAAGAGTGCTTTGGTTAGACTGGCTGCGGAGATGCTGCCGAGACCCTCCCGTCTGTCTCCCTGTGCTGTCGTGTGCTGTGCCCAGCTGTTTTGTTCTGTTTGTTCAAGACAGGGCTTCTCTGTCTAGCCCTGGCTGTCCTGGAACTCACTCTGTAGACCAGGCTAGCCTTGAACTCAGAGATCTGTCTGCCTCCTGAGTGCTGGGACTAAAGGTTTGCATCACCACCACCTTGCTAGTTTTTTTGGTGTTTGTTTGTTTGTTTGTTTGTTTTTGTTTTTGTTTTTTTTTTGAGACAGGGTTTCTCTGTGTAGTTTTGGTGGCTGTCCTGGATCTGGCTCTGTAGACCAGGCTGGCCTCGAACTCACAGAGATCTGCCTGCTCTGCCTCCCGAGTGCTGGGATTAAAGGCGTGCGCCACCACCGCCTGGCTTGTTTTTTAAAACTGAAAAATAATTTTCTTTTTCATAAAATATATTCTGATCATTCATTTCCCTTCCTCCCAACTCTTCTCAGATCTTTCCTCCCTCCCCACCACCCAACTCCATGTCCTTTCTTTCTCTCTTTAAAAACAAACCAAGAAACCCTCTCTGTCTTTCTGCCCAACCCAAACCAAGACATATAAACATAAGACCGGGGCTGGAGAGATGACTCAGTAGTTAAGAGCATGACTGCTCTTCCAGAGGACCCGGGTTCAATCCCCAGCATCCACATAGCAGCTCACACCTGTCTGTAACTCCAAGATCTGACAAAATATCAATATACATAAAATAAGAATAAATAAGTTAAAAAAAAAAAAAGACCAATAAGACAGAAAATACCCAAACAGAGCACTTTGAGACAAAAAATCCACAAAAATACCATTGGGTTGGTTTTGTATTTGTGCCCAGCTTTTTTTATGTGAGTGCTGGGAATCTGAACTCAGCTTCCCGTGTTTGCACAGCAAGCGCCTTACTGACTGACTGAGCCCTCTCCCCAGCCCCTTAGGGTTTGTTGGGACAACCTTAAGTCACGTTTTCTGGCAGTGCTCAGATTGACTCCAGAGTGCTGGGCAAACAGTGTACTGATGAGCAGTAGCCCCATCCTGAGTGTTTCTTTTCTGGCTGCTCAGCAGCTAAGAGTGCCTGCTGCTCTTGCAGAGGACTTACTTGGTTCCCAGCACCCACATGGCAGCTCACAACACCTGGAACTCCAGCTCCTCCCTCAGATAACCTCGAGTGCTTGATTCTGCTGCCTTAGCTTCCTGGGTGCTGGATTATAGCTGTGTGTCCCTAACTTAGGTATAGTTACTATACCTAACTTGGGTTTAGTTCTCTTGACATTTTAAAAAACATTTTCTTTTATGTGTGTGGGTGTTTTGCTGGCATGTATGTGTGTGCACCACGTGCTTGCCTGGGGCTTGTACAGGCCAGAAGAGGGCATCAGATCTCTAGGAACTGGAATTACAGATGGTGTGAACTGCCATGTAGATGCTTGAAATTGAACCCTGGTCCTTTGGAAGAGCTACTAGTGCTTTTTCACTGCTGAGCCACCTCTCCTGAAATGATGTTTTATTTATTTATTTTTGATTATTAAGTATAGCTCTGGCGCACACCTTTAATCCAAGTGTTCGGGAGGCTGAGGCAGGTGGATCTCTGTGAGTTTGAGGCTAGACAGAGCAAGTTCCAGGACAGGCTCCAAAAGCTACACAGAGAAATCCTGTCTTGAAAAACAAAAAAACAAACAAACAAAAAAGTATACCTCTGGCTGTCCTGGAAGCCGCCCCCCCCCCCCCTTTTTTTTTGGATCTCTATCATTTTACTGGTTTCTTCCTCATTAGTTTTTCTTTAAACTTTTTTTGGTCCAATTTTGTTTGTTTGTTTGTTTGTTTTTCGGGACAGATTTCTCTGTGTGGCCTTGGCTGTCCTGGAACTTGCTCTGTAGACCAGGCTAGCCTCAAACTCACAGAGATCTGCCTGCCTCTGCCTCCCAAGTGCTGGGATTAAAGGCATGTACCACCTCTGCCTGACTAATCCCTTTTTTAAAAAATAAAATTTGAACTAAATTTAGATTTACTAAACAGTTGGAAAAATAGTGTACAGAATTCCAGTGTACTCTTCATTCAGCTTTCTTGAATATTTACACTTTGAATTCATGACGCATTTATCACATTAAAACATTGGGCCAGGTATGGTGGTGCAGCACTCTGGGGGCGGAGGCAGGCAGATCTCTGAGTTCCAGGCCTGTCAAGGCCACAAAGTAAGATCCTGTCTTTAGACAAACAACAACAGCAGATCAGCCCCCTCTTTATTCTACTTGATTAAGGTTTCCACTAATGTCCTTGTTCTGGTCTAGGATCCAGACCAGATCCCATGCTATGTTTATAGCATTTCAGTTCCCTTCATTCTCTGAGGTCTCTCCTTTTTCATGGTCTTGGCACTTGTTTTGGCTTTTGTGTTTTTGAGACAGGATCTTGTTTATGTAGTCATTTTTGGCCTGGAGCTTGCTATGTTGACCAGACCGGAAACTTGTAGGAGAGTATTCTGTTGCTGACTCCAGAGTACTAGGATTATAGGTATGTGTCACTATGCTTGGCTTAATGATCTTCTTGGCAATTAGTATTTTTTTTTGAGACCGGTTCCTCTTTTTAAATTTACTTATCTATTTATTTTTCATGTGTATGGGTGTTTTGCCTGCGTGTATGTCTGTAATGCGTGGCTGGTGCCCACAGAGGCCAGAAGAATTGAATTCCCTAGAAGTAGTTATAGATGGTTGTAAGCTACCATGTGGGTACTGGGGATTGAACCCAGGTCTTCTGGAAGAGCAGCTGGTGCTCCTAATCACTAAGCCATCGCTCTGTTAGTTTATCTACATACATGTATATCTCTGTATGGATATTTGTATGTGAATGCTAGAGGACTGAGGCATGGGATCCCCCTGGAGCTGGAGTTAGAGGTGGTTGGGAACCACATGGGTGCTGGGATCCAAACTCATCCTCGGAAAAAGCAGTGTATGCTGTTAATCCTTGAGCCATCTCTCCAGCCCCCAAACAGGTCTCTTGTGTCTAGGGCTGGCCTCTAGCTCACTGTGGAACTGAGTCTGTCCTTGAGTTTATGGTCCTACCTTCTCCACCTTCTGCTGGCTAGGATTGCAGACAGTATGGGCATGTGCCTTTAGGCTGGGCTTATGTAGTACTGTGGTTAAACCCAGGGCTTCATGCATGCTAGGCAAGCATTTTGTCCGATGAGCTGTCTTCAACCCTGATTTGGATATCCTTGAAGTGTGCTTAGACTGTTCCCTACTTTACATTTGTCTGATGCTTTGTTTTTCTTTTTTAAAGATTTGTTTTTATTTTATGTGTATGTATATGCACCACATGTGTTCCTGGTACCAGCACAGGCCAGAAGAGAGTGTTGGATCCCCTAGAGGAAGTGGAGTTACAGATGGTTCTGAGCTGTGCCATGGGTGCTGGGAACAGAATCTTAGTTCTCTGCAAGAGCAGTCAAGTGCTTTTAACTGCTGG
>CABHPP010094801.1:0-12804 GCA_902168425.1 Peromyscus attwateri
CAGGGAGAATCCAGCTCCCAGCTTGCCTCGGGAGCAGAGCAATCTCTGGAGGTCCCCTGGCAAGCACAGCAAGTTCTACCTCCAGGGCTGGTTCCCTGCCCAGGAAGCTGCCCAGTCAAGCTCATGCCTTTTCCTCACCCTAGGAAACACACCGCCTGTACCGCCTGAAATTAGAAGAGCTGACCAGACTCCAGGACAACTGTACCAACTCCATCACACGCCAGAAGAAGCGGCTCCAGGAGCTGGCCTTGGTGCTGAAAAAGTGAGGCTGGGGGTGACTTCCCGCCAGGGGTGGGTGCTGTTGAGTGGTGGTGGTGGTGGTGGGGTGCCACTGGCTTACCCTGGCATGGCTCTGCTACTCTTCCACTCCCTGGGCTCTGTTCCTTTCTCTGTCCCAAAGGGTTCCCACTGGGCTTCCCCACCTGCACTGACTGACTCCCGCCATACTCCCAGATGCAGACCCTCTCTCCCATCCGAGTCCACGGAGGCCGCGCAGGAGCTGGAAAACCAGATGAAGGAGCGCCAAGGCCTATTCTTCGACATGGAAGCCTACTTGCCTAAGAAGAACGGGTGAGTCCTTCCTTCTTCCAGCTCCATGGATGTGTAACCCGAGCCTGTCTCTCAGTCATTCAGTCAGCAAAGGTGGCCATGTTGACAGCCCGGGTATCTGACAGTTCACAGTCATGGGAGCTTCCAGGGAAGAGTTCAGGGAGTTGGGGTCTCAGTAATGCATGTCTAACCCCACACATGGCCAGACACAGCTTCTTGGTGAAGGGATGCCTGAGTCATCTTCAGAGGTAATGAATGAGCACATTCCTGTGGTCCTAACAACTCTAGAAGCTGAGGCAGGAGGCTAGAGAGCCCAAGGTCCTCTTTGACTACATAGTGCATTCGAAGTTAGCCTGGTCAACATAGCGTGTTTCAGTCCAGCCAGGGCTACATAGTGAGACACTCCCTCAAAAAATAAACCAAAGGGGCTGGAGAGATGGCTTAATAGTTAAGAGCACTGGCTGCTCCTCCAGGAGACCAGGGTTTGATTTCCAACACTTACATGGTAACTTACAACTGTCTGTGTCCTCGGTTCCAGGGGCTCTGACACCACCTTCTGGCCTCTGTGGGCACCAGGCACACACGTGGTACACATACATACATGCAGACAAAACACCCATGCGTATAAAAATAAAATCAAATCCAAAACCAAGCCAAGGGCTGGGGATGTAGCTGACTTGGTAGAGTGCTTGCAAAACATGACTGATGCCCTGGGCTGTAGGCAAGCCTGTGGGACTTTCTCTCTCTCTCTCTCTCTCTCCCTCTCTCTCTCCTCCTCTCTCTCTCGATTTTGTTTTTTGAGTCAGGGTTTCTCTGCCTATCCCTGGCTGTCCTGGAACTCACTTTGTAGCCAGGCTGGCCTTGAACTCAGAGATCCGCCTGCCTTTGCTTCCCTAGTGCAGGGATCAAAGGTGTTCGCCACCATGCCTGGCTCTAATGTAGGGTATTTTCTTAATTAGTGATTGATGGTGAAGGGCCCATCCCATTGTGGGTGGGGCCACCCCTAAGCTGGTGGTCCTGGGTCCTATAAGAAAGCAGGCTGAGGAAGCCATGAGGAACAAGCCAGTAAGCATTATTCCTCCATGACCTCTGCATCAATCAGCTCCTGCCTCCAGGTTTCCATATGGTTTGAGTTCTTGCCTTGGCTTCCCTCGGTGGACTGTGATTCAGGCTATGTAAGCCTTTTCCTCCTCAGGTCGTGTTGCTCATGGTGTTTCATCACAGCAGTAGTAACCCCGACTAAGACCAGGAGAGTGGGGCATTGCTGTGGCAGACCTGAGCATGTGGAATTGTGGAAGGACTTTGGAACTTTGGGCTTGAAAAGCCATTGAGTGTTGAGAGCTCAGTGGGCAGTTCTGTCGGAACTCAAAAGATAATGCCGAGAGCAGTGTGGGCGAAGGAGGCCTGGCTTGTGGAATTCAGGGGGACGTTTAAAGACTCGATGGTGGACATTTGCTGTTTAGAATTAAGATTCTGTGATTCTGGTCAGCCGGGGCTGGAGAATTAGCGGTGATTAAGAAGAGACCAGCATTGCTGAGGTGAAGTCTTCTGGGAAGTGTTTCCTGAGAGCATGTGTTCCAGAGGTGGCCAAGGTTGTACCTCGTACTGGCAGCAGGACTTGGTGATGTGTAAGAGTCACCCAGGTGGGACTGGTTTGGAAGGCATGTTGGGGTCATGGAGAGCAGCTGAGCCTTGGCACTGTGAGAGGCCAGGAGAGACCACTGGCCATAGGCAGCCTCATTAGTCGAAGGCCCAGGATTGAAGGGGTCACGGAGAGAAGTTGAGGCTTGGCACCATGAAGAGAGCCTGGGAGAGGTTATTGGTGAGAGTGCAGGCCAGTTGAGGCAGAAGGCCCCCAGCATTTTGGAGATGCCAGTACCATGGGATGACCACCCAGGACAGCCTCAGCCGTGGATGCTGTCTGTGTGGGCTGAAGACAGTGGAGCTGGAGAAGTGACCCCGGCCCTTCAGTGGAGCTCAGAAGACTGAATCTCAGACACTGGACACTGTGTTATTTACACAGTTGGAGTTGATTTTGGCTTTCTTCAGATTGTGCCTGTGCCCTGGTTCTTCTCTCTCAGAGTAAGAACGTATTTAACTTATTTTGATTTTACAGGAGCCCACAGTTGGGACTTTGAAAAAAGGATTTTGGCATTTTACAAACACTTTTGATTTTTAAAAGGGACTTGGTAATTTTGTTTTGCTATTTTTCAAGACAAGATTTCTCTGTGTAACAGCCCTGGCTGTCCTGGAACTCGCTCTGTAGACCAGGCTGGCCTTGAACTCAGAGATCCACCTGCCTCTGCCTCCTGAGTTGCTGGGATTAAAGGCGCGCACTACCACTGCGGGGCTGACTTTGTAATTTTCAAAGGGACTGCTCTTTGAAGTGTTTGAGTTTGTAAAGTTTGTACTAATTTTAATTTAATTTAATGTTTTGTATTGTGATGCTTATTAATATGAGCTCTTGGGGATGAACAAGAAAGGAAAGGTTATGGTTTAACAGTGATGTGTTTATGTCAAATTGATAAGGGGTCAATTGTCCTGGCTAGTTTTTATGTCAACTTGAGACAAGCTAGAGTCATCTGAGAGGAGGGAACCTTAACTGAGAAAATGCCTCCATGAGATCAGACTGTAGGCAAGTCTGCAGGGCATTTTCTTGATTAGTAATTGATATGAGAAGGCCCAGCCCATTTGTGGGTGGTGCCATCCCTGGGCTGGTGGTCCTGGATTCTATAAGAAAGCAGGCTGATGGGGTCGCTCACCAACCTAAGACAGAGCCCCTGTGTGGCCTGGGCAGGCGTCTCCATGACGGGTAAGGTGACCTGCTGACGTCCTATGCAACCTAAGTCAGAAGCTCATTTATTAGTAAAAGGGGGACCTGTAGGGCCTCCCCCCCACCTTTTGGATAACTGTTGCCTTGCTTGCTGACCTTGACCTTGATATCCTCCCTATGCTAATTCCCTCCTGGGTTTCACCCTCCTGAAAGCTTAAGGGAAGTTCCTTGTCTGTGTATCCTGCATAATGGGCGTTAACAGCTTAGATGCAAGATTGTAAAACATCTGTAGCCAACTTCTGCCCTCCAGGATTCTCCCATTGTGCTGTAAGCCTGTAATTAAGAACTTCTTCCCCCCTTGATAAAAGAGCATTTGCCTTTTAAAAAAGAAAATAACGGCAGTGTGAGAATCCAGCCAGTAAGCAGTGTTCCTCCATGGCCTCTGCATCAGCTCCTGCCTCCAGGTTCCTGCCCTGCTTGAGTTCCTGCCTCGGCTTCCTTCAGTGAAATGGCAATCCAGGATATGTAAACCAAAGAAACTTTCCTCCCCAAGTCTCTTTTGGTCATGCTGTTTCATCACAGCAGTAGAAGTCCTAAGACAGCCGGGAGGAGGGCTCCATTCACTCTTCGGGAGTTCAAATTCCCAGCCTCCTTTGTAGCCTCAGTTTGCCATGCCCAGGCCTGAGTGGGGACAGAAGCCCCTCTACTGGGTACAGCCGCTTAGTGTTGTTGCTGTCACACCTGGAGTTTCTCTGAGGACAGGCGGGAGGGGTAGAACTACAAGGAGCCTGCTTTTGTTGGTTGGTTTTGGTGGTATATTTTTGAGGCAGGGTCTCTTGTAGCCTAGGCTAGCCTCAACTCTGGTCCTCCTGCCTCTACCTCTCAAGAACTGGGATTATAGGTGTGAGTTTTGATGTGGCATGGTGATTGAACCCAGGACCTCGTGGGTGCTAGGCAAGCACTCTACCAGCTGGGCCATTTCCTCCACCCGGAGTTTTGAAGGGAGATGGGAATGAGGTCCGGTGTGTGGCTATGTATGGGAAGCACTGAAGGGGACTCAGGGCTGAGTTTCTTGGAGTTGAAAAATCAGAGTTATGAGATAGCAACAGAAGATGACCATCTGCCCAGATGCTAAGTCCCCATGCCCACACTGAGGAGTGGTCTGGGATGTGGGGATGGTTTCTCATGGGGAAGGACATCCATCCAGGGCTCTCAAGGTACCAACATGGGGAGGTCCCGGACAAAACACCACAGGCTAGAGACACCGTTTACCCCAAAGACAGGATTCTGGAGCAGGCAGGAGCGAGGTGGGGTGCCATGTGTGGTTGGTCAGTGGCACCTCCTAAGTTCAGAACAGTCTACCAAGGTCATGGGGAGGCAGCAGGCTCTAGACTGTAGTGTTCGTTTCTCCGTCACTCAGGCCTTCTCCTGTCCCTTAGGTTGTACCTGAGTCTGGTTCTGGGGAACGTCAACGTGACACTTTTGAGCAAGCAGGCTAAGTATGTGGTGGTGGTTGTCGAGGGTTGGGTCTCACCCAGGGTTCCCCAGCCATCTTTGACTTGGGTTGGTGTGGTCTTGGGATTCTGGGTCAACTTCTCTAGGCTGGCCTGTGACCTCTGGGCATGATGGAGAAGGAAGCCCCCCACCCCACCCCCGCCGCCACGTGCCCACCCACGAGTGTGAATGCCTGTCCCTCTCCTCCCTGCGCAGGTTTGCTTACAAAGACGAGTATGAGAAGTTCAAGCTCTACCTCACCATCATTCTCATTGTTATCTCCTTCACCTGCCGCTTCCTGCTCAACTCCAGGTGAGCATCGTGGCCTGGGTCGGGACAGGGGCAGGGACAAGGCTCTGGCATCACTTCTTTGTACCCTACTCCCCAGGGTGACGGACGCTGCCTTCAACTTCCTGCTGGTCTGGTATTACTGCACACTGACCATCCGAGAGAGCATCCTCATCAATAACGGTTCTAGGTGTGCATGCGCAGTGGGGTGGGCCGTGGCACCCGGGGACTTTGTATCTGTGGGAGCCGCTCTGCTTCACCGGGGTAACTGACACCCTCTTACAGGATCAAAGGCTGGTGGGTTTTCCATCATTACGTGTCCACGTTCTTGTCGGGAGTCATGCTGACCTGGTGAGTGACCGAGACCTCAGAGGGCAGGGGTGAGGCCGAAGACTTGGGCTCTCATCCCTCCCTTCCTCTGCTTTCCCTTAAATTTAGGCCAGATGGTCTCATGTACCAGAAGTTCCGGAACCAGTTCCTGTCTTTCTCTATGTACCAGAGTGAGTTTCCTTGCTAGGGAGGGGACAGGGGGAGAAAGCCTGTGGCCCAGAGCAGGTCTGACATGCCCACCTGTCTGGCCACCCAGGCTTTGTGCAGTTTCTGCAGTATTACTATCAGAGTGGGTGCCTGTACCGCCTGCGTGCCCTGGGCGAACGGCACACTATGGATCTTACCGTAGGTGAGTCAGTTGGCTCTCCCTAGCAGCCCCGAGGCCCCTGGGACAAGGGGGATTCCTGTCCTTTCGAGCCTGCTCACCACCTCAGCTTTTTCCTACCCCCCACAGAGGGTTTCCAGTCTTGGATGTGGAGAGGTCTCACCTTCCTGCTTCCTTTCCTCTTCTTTGGACACGTAAGTCACACCTGGGGGTCCCCATCCCCCGCTTGGGTGTCCACCTCTGGCTCTGAGCCCAGTGAGCACTACATTACTGAACAGACTCCCCTCCTCTACAGTTCTGGCAGCTTTTTAACGCGCTGACATTGTTTAACTTGGCCCGGGACCCTGAATGCAAGGAGTGGCAGGTGAGCCAGGGGTCTGGGAGGAGGATGCTTGGGAGATTCCATCCGGACCTCACCTGTCCTGACCCTGCCTTTCCCTGACCCCTGCAGGTGCTCATGTGTGGCTTCCCCTTCCTTCTCCTCTTCCTCGGCAACTTTTTTACGACCCTCCGCGTGGTACACCAGAAGTTCCACAGCCAGCAGCACGGCAGCAAGAAGGATTGAGCTAGATCTGATGGCCAGCCCCAAAGGGGCTTCTGTCTGACCTGTGTGCCAGATGGAGCAGCAGGTTGGGGCACCCCTGTGTACGGGGAGGTTCCCTTCTGTGCCCCCTGGACTCCGTGGGCTCTGTGGGCCCTGAGGAAGGCCTGGGCCTGGAGCCCAGCTTGGAGGATTTGGGCTCTGGGCCTCAATAAAGGACGAGAGACATAGAGGTGTCTGATGGGCTGTTGGGGGTGTGTTCTTCCAGGGGAGGCAGGGCTTGGGGCCCCCAACATGGCACTGATTCTTGGCTCCTGGTTTGGGGAGGGGGGTTGTCTAACTGAAGCAGATTCCAAGAGAGACCCCATATCAGCTCTAGCAACACCAAGCAAATACAGAAAACAACTTTATTCCAAGGGCCAGGGTATTTAAAATTATTTACACTCATTCAAAATCATGTGGTGGGGCTGCACCCCACCCAGCTCAGTGGAGAGAAGAGCCCCTCTGTACAGCTGCCGAGGGCCTAAGGCACCCATCACCCAAAGGTGGGCCCGGTCCCTCTTGCCACGTGCCCTGGGACTGGGCTGCCTGGTCCAGGGGCCCAGGAGGGCATCACGCAGGCCGGGAGGAGTCAGTCCCTGGGCCTCCCTTGTCGAGGCCAGGCAGGAACCACCAGGGGTGGAGGTCGGCAGAAGGGAGTTAGGGAGGTGATTACAGGGATGGAGGGGTGGCAGGGCGGCAGCTCCTAGCTCCACACGTCCAGGGAGTAGCGGCCCTTGGTCATCAGCTTCTTAACATAGTCCACAGCCTGGGCATGCTCCATGGGCCCAAACTCGGCCACAATGTCATAGAAGGTGTTCTGCACATCTTTGGCCATATTTCGAGCATCCCTGGGTGGAGACAAGGGGACACGGTGTGAGGGAGCTTGCTGGAGCCACCCTGTAGGTGGAGAGTCAGCACCCCGGCCTCCCCTGCCCCGTTACTCACCCGCAGACGTAGATGTGGGCCCCGCCCTCATGGATCAGCTTCCACAGGTGTTCCTTGTCCCTCTTCAGCAGGTGCTGGACATAGACCTAGGGGAGGGGGGGGTGTGAGCAGTGTGCAGACCCCACAGCACCGCCTCTTCCCGGGGTGGCCCAGGCCGTCAGCACAGCTGCTGCCCGCCTCACCTTGTGCTCCTGCTCCCGGGAAAAGGCCACGTTGAGCTGGGTGAGGGCGCCGTCCTTGTGGAAGCGGGCCAGCTCTTCGCGGTAGAGGTAGTCCTCGTTGGAGCGCCGGCAGCCATAGTACAGCAGCGTCTCCCCAACCTCCTTGCCTGGGCAGGGGGGAAGCTGTGATGAAGGGGAGCTCTCTGGCCTCGCCCCGACTCACCCCAAAACCAGAGCCCCGTGGCTTACCTTGCTCCCGAAGCCAGGCTCGCTCCTGGATGAAGCCTATGAAGGGGGCAACCCCTGTGCCCGGGCCCACCATGATGACTGGTGTGGCGGACTTGAAAGGAAGGCGGAACTGAGATTTGCGCACAAACATGGGTACCAGGGCCCGGCGGCCATTCTCTCCTGCCGGTTCCTTGGCCCGGAGCCAGCTGGTGGCCACCCCCTTGTTCACTCGCCCCGACTTGGCTTCGTACTCCACAGCCACGGCGCAGATGTGCACGGAGTTGGGGTGGACCTGGAGGAGGGACTGGTGTGAGCCTGGCCTCAACCCCTAGAGTCCCTTCCTCAGCGGCTGTCCTTGCTGGGGACCCGGAGTCCACTGCCCTAGGCGGTGCCCCCCGGCCGGGCTGGCGCCCTCACCTTAGAGGATGAGGCAATGGAGTAGTAGCGGGCCTGCAGCCGGGGCAGCAGCTCACACAGGTGGTCGATGGGTGGCCGCAGCGACGGGTAGTCCTGGAGAATGGCCAAGATGTGCCTCCGGGCTTCCACCACCCAGCTCAGGTACAGCTCCTGGGGAGACACGGGAGGAAGGTGTGGGTGGCCTGGGGTGTGTGCGTGCGGGGTAGGGGGTCGAGGCAGGGGGTATGCAGGCCCACCTTGCCCTCGCCGGAGGACGATGCCATCTTGTGCAGGTGCTCCTGCTCCGAGGGCTCCGAGGCATACTGCGCCAGCTCGTAGAGCACGTTGGTGCGTGGTGGGTTGGTGATGTCCAGGTAGTAGGTGAGGGCCGTGCGGTAGGTGGTGGGGCAGGGGAAGGGATGTTTCTTGTTGGACTCCTCTGCAGCAGGAGAGACAGGGTTGAGTGAATGGTCACCCCTTGGAGCAGGGTGGGGTGTCCTAGAGGATGGAGACGCTGCAGGCAGGAGGCTGGCACTCCAGCCTGCTCTCTGTTGCCTCTGACAAGGCTCAAGCTTTCTGCCAGGCTTGAATTTCAGGCCAGGCAGAAGTGCCCATCAGAGAGATCTAGCCATTGTAGGCTGCCAGGCCTTAGAGGGAGCACAATGGGGTGGGGTGGCTAGCTTGAACAGAAACCAACTCCTTTTCTCCATGTGTTCTGACTGCGAGTCACTAAGGGCAGAGCCAGGACTTGGGTGGGTACTAGATGCCTGTGTCCACAGTGGGAGGAGGCCCTGGGATAGTCCAGCATCCAGCACCTGCTCACCGTGAAGGAACCTAGTGGGCACTGAGGGCTGCTAACCCCAGTTGTTACATTTACCAGTGAGGATGGAGGCCCAGGAGCAGGGAGGCAGCAGCCCATTGCCACAGAGGTGGAGCCCAGGCCTAAGACATGAGATGAGGCTTGGTTTAGCAGCCCCGGTCCAGGAAGATGTGTGGCTGGGTGGCTTCCCTAGCTGCCCAGGAAGCAGGGCTGGCTCTGCCTCCTGGCCTCAGGTGTCCTCTCTAACTATGACAGGGAGAAGGGCCAGACCTCCATACAGAGTCTTAGGGCATGGGCCTTAGCATCCCAGCCACAGGCCAGGGCAGAAGTTTCAACCTGATTCAGGCCTAGACAAGGCCCTTGATTCCAGAACTCACCATCGAGATTGTTTAGAGACATGACGACATCCAGATCAGCCCCCAGGATCTCCCCAATCTGGTTGACCAGGGTTGAGTCGTTGGCTGGGTATACAGCCACATGATCTCCAGATTCATACCTAGAACGGAAGTGCAAGGCTCAGGAGGAAGTGAGCAGATGACTCAGTGCCAGGCTTGCCCCAGGGGAGACGGGAGGTGGGCAGGTACCTGATCTTGGAGTCTGAGATGTCCAATTCCAGGTGCATTAGATGCCGCTCAGTGCCCTGGTTCAGCTTCCGGTTGGTGGTGACAGCAGCCAGGAATGGATTCTTGGCATCGAAGGGACTGATGGGAAGAAAGGAGGTCAGTGATTGGCTTGGGACCTGATTATACTAAACACTGGGGGCAAGAGCTGGTGGGCAGGGGTGAGGGTGGGGGTGGGGGACTTGGAGCCTTCAAGGGATATATATGAGGGAGCCAAATTGAGTATGGCAAGGGCTGTCCCAGCCACATACGTACGATGGAGTGGGCAGAGCAAAGGACACAGACAGGAAAACAATCTGGCCCCTAAGAAACATGTGAGACCCTCTGCATTCTGCCTATGGGAGGGGGGGGGTTGGTCAGGGGGTGGAGATACCGTGGAAGCTACCCAGGTCCTGAGATATTTGCATAGCACTTGGCTTCCACACTCACATTCAGAGACCATAGTGTGGCTAGGAGCGGCAGATGCAGAGTCTGCCCCAGCAGGATGGCTGGCTTGATTCAGTGTGACCAATGACTGGGGAGGTTCCAGCATGAATCATCTGGGCAGCACCCAGGGGTAGGTAGGGTCAGATTGGGAACGTTTTTTCTTTTGGACAAGGTTTCACGTATCCCAGGCTTTCCCTGGAACCTGCTGTGCAGTCAAGGATAACTGGACTTTTCCCTCTTCCTCCACTGTGAGCTGAGCGTGCTACCACGCCCAGTGTGTGGGGTGCTGGGGAGGGAACCGGGGCCTCACACCTGTGAGGTAAGCACTACAGCTGAGCTACCAATCCGTGCCGATAGCTGTGGATTCTGAGGAAAGAAACGGGCTTCTTGCCCAAGTCTGACCTGCCAGGGCTGGGCTCCTGAGGCCTCAGCGGGGAGTAGCACCTGCCCCTTGGGCAACTTGTGCCCTTCTAGATAGTGGACATGAAAGTGCGGGGGTCAGGAGCTGGTGAGATGGCTCAGCAGTTAAGAGCACTGGCTGCTCTTCCTGAGTTCAAGTCCCAGCACCCACATGGGGGCTCACAACTATCCGTAATGGGGTCTGATGCCCTCTTCTGGCCTGTAGGTGTACATGAAGACAGAGCACTCACATGTAAAAAAAAAATTAATAATAATAATAATAATAATAAAAAGTGCGGGTATCCCCACTGTGCTCACTCATATAACGACTGTGGAGGGACACACATCTGCTTGGGATGTGGGTGCATGAGGGGCCCCAGGGCCGTGAGCCCCACTCTCCTTCCTCTACTTACGGTTTCTGGTTCTCGTAGCTCTTCAGACGGCCCATCTCACCCGTGTAAACCTTGGCGCTGTCGATGTCTTCGTGGACCACGAGTTCATACTGGCGGATGCTGGGAGGGGAAAACCAAGGCTGGGGTCAGGGCTGGGAGTGGGGAGGCTGCAGGGCCGGCCCTAGCAAGAAAGGGCTTGAGCCACACAGGGGACATGGGTGGGGGACAAATGACGGTGGGGTGCAGGGGACCCTGGAGCAGACATGAGAGAAGCAAAAGGCAGGAGAAGGGCTGAAGTTGACCCTCGAGAGCCTGAGAGGACGAGCAGGCCATGAAGCACAGGCGGACGGGAAGCCAGTGTCCTGTGATGCCACAGACAGGGAGGGAGACCTCACCTCACCCCCTCACCTTCAGGCAGCCCCTTCACCTGGAACAAGGACCTCCCAGATGCTATGCCTGAGCTCTTGCCCCCCCCCCCACTCTGTCCCCAGGCCCCAGCCCAGGCCCCAGCCGTGGCCTTCCACTCACCTCGACTCCTCCCCAGTGGCTTCCACCCCGAAGAACTCGCACACAGCCGGCCAGAACTGCTCCCTCCATGTGATGAAATCCTCTTCCAAGCTGGAGGGAGGAGAGGCGTAGCCAGGCTAGACATCAGCCCGCTCTCTCACCCCTGTGGCTCCCAACCCTGCTAGGGGAAGGAGGGTGGCCCACACTCCAGGCTGGGACCCATGTGACTAGGGTGTGGCACTTACTTCCCATCATCATCACCAAGGCCCAACTCGAAGATGCGCTGGGCGCCAAGCTGCTCCAGCCGCTGGTCCACATACTTGCCCATGGCGTTGAAATGCTCATAGGTCTTGTTCCCAAGGCCAAACACCTGTGGGGACAGCAGCGGAGGCTCTGAGGCCAAGGCTTGAGCCTGCCCGGTGGGATCTGACGTCCTTGCGGTGGACTGAACCCTGGCAGCCTCTGGCACTATGGGCACTGAGAAGATCATCTGATGGCTTTGTTTAGGTGACCTGCAGTCCACAGATGGCTTCTTTTATGACCAGCCTTTACACCACAAATCCAAGTGACCAGCTTCGCTGGAGGCTCCAGGCCAGATCATATTGGTTTGGCCTTTTGTCCAGTAACCAATGACCTGTGGGGTCAGCTGGCAACTGGGAGGGCTGCTCTTGCAGGGTGAAGCCACACTAAAGTAAAGATAAAGCCCTCTGGAAGCTGGAAGCCCCCTACCCTGCAGAACGGTGAAGGAACAGACGTGGCAGCTTGCACAGGAGGGTCCTAGGGTTCTGGGGAGCTGCCCAAGGCCAGCGTGGGCCCCCACGATCCCGTGGAGACTCACAGCAAACTTGACCCCGGTGAGGTCCACGTCAGTCTCTTGCAGCCAGTCATAGAAGTCCTGGGCGTTGTCGGTGGGGTCACCCTCGCCGTACGTGGCCATGCAGAAGACCACCAGGGACTTGTCGATCTCAGGCAAGCTGCTCAGGTCGGCCTAGAGAGACAGGGGGGTCACCACTGTGGCCGGAGCCCACAGCTGATGAACAGAGTGGCAGACGGGAAGGCCCTGGTCCGGGCCGTCCCTCGGGCCTTTCGAATAAATGTAAAAGGAAGTCTGGCGATGGAAGAAGACCCTTGTGGCAGCAGAGTGGAGTCGGTGGAGGGGAAGGAGCGGACATTGGGGGGCGGGGGTACTCTGAGGGAAGGTGCGCCTTACTAACAGGGATGTCTCCTCGGTTGGGGTGGGGGAGCCAAAGAAGCAACTCCTGGGCCACCTGCTCCCTTCTACCCACGGCTGACGACAGTTTTGTGCACTATACAGAGCCACCCCATGGGAGGGAATGGAGGCAGGCAGTACCAGGAGAGTAAGCCTGGTGAGCTGACAGTGAGGGACAATAATGCTCTTTCCCCAGCTGCTAAGAACATAGCTGGGAGCCGGGCGGTGGTGGCACACACCTTTAATCCCAGCACTCGGGGAGGCAGAGGCAGGCGGATCTCTGTGAGTTCGAGGCCAGCCTGGACTACCAAGTGAGTTCCAGGAAAGTCGCAAAGCTACACAGAGAAACCCTGTCTCA
>CABHPP010094803.1:1188-11812 GCA_902168425.1 Peromyscus attwateri
TGTGTGTGTGTGTGTCTCTGTGTCTGTCTGTGAGTAACATCTTCTAGGAAGGTGACATGTCCAATACTGAAGGAGCAGTATCTGGACATGTCACCTTCCTAGAAGATGTTACTGAGTGTTAGGGGTGTGAGACAGAACTATGGGGACCATTTCCTTTCCCAGGGCAGGGGCTGATGATACAAGAAGGAAAAATGCAGTCCTTGAGCCTGGGAGCTGAATGAACCCAGGCCTCTTACCTTAAGAGGAGCACTAAGGGGTGTGTGTGTGTGTGTGTGTGTGTGTGTGTCTGTCTGTCTGTCTGTGTCTGTCTGTCTGTGTCTGTCTGTGTATTTGAGTGGGTGGTGATTTTCCATTTTTGACTAAAAGCAAAGACATTTAGTCGTTCATCTTGAGTTCATTCTCTGTACACACAGAAAGCCTATCTAACTCCTCCTTTCACAATGTTGCAAGTTGGGTTCAGAGGGGGTCTCACAACCACCTTGAACATTCCCCTTTGAAATTTGGTCTCCAGAGTTAGATAACAAAGATGGGCATTGAATCCAGGAGGCCCTGGAAGCATGGAAAGGCAAAGGGAGGCTCCATGTCACCTAAGTAAACTGGCTGTTTGTAGACCCTAACCCCATACATAGCCCATCTAAGTGTCTCCACGAGGAACTCAGGGCTTCAGTTTGTCCAGGCCGCTAGCCTGATTTCCTACTATTTAGATCCAAACTGGTAGAGCCTGAAACTATTTAGGGAAGGAAGCAAGAGGCCCTTACAGCCCCATTATTTTCCCAGAATATTAGAAAGGGCCTTGGCAGTGTCCCTAACCACTAGACTACCAGGAGATCCAGAAAATGTGATTTCGCAGCTGGCAGGGGTGAAGAACCCTGAAGTGAGAGCTGAAGATAAGGCCCACACATGGGGGTACGTGGATCAAAGCTCCTGCTTTGCCTGAATACCAAGTCTTCTTCCCTAGCCCTGCCTAGGACCCTGGGCTATCTTTGTGTGACTTGTACAAGATTTCCTTTGCTGGGCAAGGCCTCAGGGCTGCCCTGCTGGCCATCCTTTGGAGCAACTCAAAGCCATGAGCTCCTTGGGCCACTGACCTTTCCTGGTCTTGATACCTCATCATCAGAAGGAGGGTAGGAGCCCACCGGGCCTCAGAGATCAGGGTTGCTCTGAGTTTTGCCAATAATTGAGTCACAAATCCCCAGGCATTTCAGGGGATAGGTTTGTGTATGTGACGTGGCAAGAAGGATGGCCATGGCACCAAGAAGGAATGGACCTGTCTTGGTGGTGTTTTTGTTGTTGTTTTTCAAGACATTGTTTCTCTGTGCAGCCCTAGCTGTCTTGGAACTCACTCTGTCAATCGGGCTGGCCCGACCTGCCTCTGCCTCCGAAGTGCTGGGATTATTGGGTGTGTCACCACACCTGGCCTTTGTTTCTTCTTTTAAAAAGGCCTCAACATGTACACGGATGTCAGAGGACGACTGGTGGGAGCTAGCTCTTTCCTTCCACCACATGGATCTTTCCGACTGAGTTCAGTTCATTGGGCTTGACTGCAAGCCCCTCTACCCACTGCGCCGTCTCTGCAGGCTGGACAACCTGTCTCAAGGGGTTACTGTGAAGACTGAGGGAATACTGTGTAGCAGCAGTTTCCAAGGACACCAGGTAGCATTTTAAGACCTCGGTGTACTAACTCGGGTGCTCGTAATGATGCCGTGGAGGAAGTTCCACAGCATCCCAGTTTCTGTTGCTGTGATAAGAAGATACCCTGACCAAAAAGGCAGTTTAGGGAGACAAGGTCTGTTTTAGCTCACGGTTCTGGGTTATAATCCATGGCGGCAGCAAAGTCTAGAGAGCGGGTACTTAAAACACTGGTCACATCAGAGCCACAGTCAAGAGCAGAGAGAGGTGAGAGCATGCAGGCTAGTGCTCAGCGAGCTTACACTCTACTGTCCAGGACCCCAAACCAGGGAACGGTGCCTCCGTCTTTCGGCCTGGGTCTTCCAGTATCAGTTAAGACAATCCAGACAATCCCTCAGAGAGATGCCCAGAGGCCAACCGATCTGGACAATCCCTCGCTGAGACTCCTTTCCTGTGCCAGTCTAGGTTGTATCAAGTGGACAAACTGACCAGCATACACAGCACCCCCACTTTACATGGAAGAAGTGAGACACAGAGGAGCTCATCAATTTGTCATACAGTGAGAAAGTCTCAGCACCTGAACCCATTAGCCCAATAGCAACATCATGGCATTTTATCACTGTCCTGTGGAGTATCATAGGCTGGCACACTGAAGCCATTGGACATAGTTCCTGGCACACAGTAACTACAGATCTCCCAGGGTCAGGTTGCTGTCTCCCTCACCCTTGGTGGTGATCTGCAGAAGCTGAAAGGCACCAGTTGGATTGGATGATTCTGCACACACCTTCCCCCAGGGTCATGAGCTCATGGCCCACGAAGCTCTGGATTGGCATGTTCGGAGGAGGGTGCTGGGAAGAGGGAGCAGGCCATCCCCTTGGACTTTCCCCTTTCTGTCTGCTGTGAGGTGGCTTCTGTTAATGATCAACAGACCAAAGGGTGCCCTGGGTGCCTCAGGGAGTTGGCTCTGAGCCCTTCTTCCCCCGGGGTCTCCCACCCCTGCATGTAGCCAAGCATTTAATCATGTCTGGCCGGACTGACTGGAATGCTACCTGAGTTCAGGGGGTGAAGTGGCAGGGAGGTCAGCAGGGCTCCTGCTGCCCTGTGGCTGCCTTGCAGATGGCCCTGACAAGCGAGCGAGCGAGCGAGGCCTGCAGGTTCAGAGAGCTAGGAAGAGGACAAATACCTTGGCTTGTTCTTGAGGTCAGGGCAGCTCTGGGGGCCCCACTCTTTGATGGGTAATGCTAGGGTTACAGAGAAACCTGGCCTTAGGGTCTGCAATGCTTTTTGCAAGGGTCCTGAATGGCACATCTGGGTGCCTACCTGAGAAATTTCTCTCCGGGGAACCAGAGCAAAGAGTTGCCCGTGAGTTGTTGCTGATCAGTGAACGAGGGTATGTCTCTTCCTTGTGTAGGCTGTTTGTACTTGTTGTGAAATGTTGGCAAAGCCTTGGTCTCAAGGTACAGGGCTGTGAGTGACGGCCATACCTGTGCTATCAGCTTGTCATGCAACAAAAAATAAATATTGGCAATCGCCAAACCTAGAGCCGTTTTTCTCTCCACCTGGAGCTAGATCTATTTCTTGATCCCAGTCATACTTCAGGAGGCAAGAGCATGACCACAGGGGACAGACTTCATTCCTCCTGTCCCCAGAACTGCAAAGGGGAAGTACTTCTGGAGTCAAAGGGACCTGGGTTCAATTCAGTCGCAGTGTCAGTCTGTGACCATAAGCTACAAGGTTAGAAAGCAATTTAGGCCCCAGTTTACTGCGTCTGCAAAATAAGGTGATCATGATGATGATGTTATTAATCAGCCCTGCTTCAATGGACCACCAAACTGTATAATCACACTGTAGGATACCATGTAGGTATGTCAAAGAGCAAAGGATAATGCACCACACAGATGAGTTGCACGGAGTTGAGGAAGGAAATCAGACACAATTGAGCACATGTCAGGGCTGAGGATCTAGCTCAGCTGGTCCCCTGCTGGCTGAGCATGTCTGAGGTCCTGGGTTTGCCTCCCAGCCCTGCAGAAACCAGGCCAGGCCTGGTGGGGCACACTTGTAATCCCATCCTTGGATAGGTAACAAGTTGGAGGTCAGCATGGGCTGCAAGAGACCCCATGGTAAAAGAGGAAAGAAAACGAAGTGCATACTGTAGTATGAGTTCATTTCTATCAAGTTCAAAACTGGTGACAACTACCCCCATGGTAGCTCATAACCATCTGCAACCCCGGTTCCGGGGGATCCAATAGATATGCACATGATGCATACCTGCATGTAGGCAAAACCTTCATATACATAAAGGAAAATAAATCTAAAAAAAGTTAAACTTCAAAACAAAAAAACCCTGTAAGCTTGGTGTGAGTGTTTAATAGTATACACAAGGAAATAAACAAACAAATTCAGTACCCAACTATAGGAAACTAATAAATTGTGGCTATTTCTGTAACAGCAACAACCACAAAATGTCGGTAGCTCTGTGGTTCTCCTTTTGTAGGAGGGAGGAAAGGTTCAGAGTAGGTGACCTGGCTCGGGAGGGGGGATTTGAATCCCTCCTGCCCCTCATGTGTTGCTTCTATAGGAACTTTGACAGCATTGTGGGGGCAAGTGAGCTGATTAACTAGTAAATGCAATCAGCCATAGCCGAAATGAATTTTCCTCTTGGCAGATTCAAAATAAATCTCTTGTAGCTCCTTGGTACCTCTCATGATTCATAGGAGGGCCAAAAGGAGGCCAGGCTAGGGGTGAGGAGAGGAGAGCTTTCACTCTTGGGTGAGTCAGCATTGAGAAGCCATTTGTCTTAGGGGTCATCCATATGGGCTGCTTGCCTGCAGGGCTTGACCAGTCCTTTCCTAGGACAGGTGAGGCTGTGGGGTCTTAGGCAGGACTTGGACCTGTCTTCCCCGGCCCTCAGGCTTAAGGGTTCACGGAACTTCACACACACACACACACACACCCCTCCCCGAATTGCCTTCTGAGATTATTAAATCCCGTCACCTCTTCCATCCTTTGAGGCTGGATCCTGAGATAGACACCTAGCTTAGCTGCTAGACCAGCCACGGCAAGGCTCAGGGATGGGCTCTTATGGGGCTGACTCCTTCTGTGGAGTGTGTCACAAGACCCAACCTCAGTGCTTGGGGAAGGGTCCAGGGCCTGGGGACAGATAGCACAGAAGAACAGAAGGTGTCTCCACTTGGGGTTGTGCTAGGGAGTGGCTCCTTAAATCTTGTACCTTGGGCATACCACTTGTCTTACTCTCGTTCCACAGAGCCAGGCAGTCCTGGATTTGTGACCCTGTGGACGGCCTTGGGCAAGTGATTTAATCTCTCTGAGATGGGAAGCATATTTACCTTGGCCCCATGACAGAACTGTCATGAAGAGCAGATAGGATGGAGGGAGGCACTCTGGCAAAGAAAAGGTCTCGGACGGGGTGAATGTGGAATGCGGGCGTGTGCGGGTAGTCCTAGGACAGTGCCTTCCTTCAGGGATTCGGGAGAGTTCAGATCCTGGCTCATCCACTGGACTTCCTGCACCAAACTCACACGTGGTATGTGTACTGTAGGCAATTCTTTAAAATTTACAGACTTAAAGGAACAGGCGCCAGCACTGTGGAGACTTTCTCTGCAGGCCTTTCCTCCTGTGACTATGTCTGATAGCATCTTTGAATACTTTTATCATTTGCCCCATTTACAGAGGGGGAAAGCCAGGCTCAGGGAGATCAGTATTCCCAGTTGCACACCTACATGCCACCAGTCTGTCAACACCCAGGCTCTCAGTCCCCACATGGTAGAGGAGACAGATGTCAAATGGCTCTTCCCTGGGGACCCACAGTCATGGAGTCTCTTCTCTCCACTCATCCTTTCCTGATCCCCGTTCTCTCTCTAGCCCAGGAGGCTATGCAGTGAGTAGAAGCTGGCCTTGATTTCAGCTTCTTTGGCAAATGGGGACACGAAGGTGTGATACGGTGATGGCTTCTGTGTCAGGAGCAGTGGTCCACACAGAAAGCCAAACAACTTACGTCTCAGCTGAACTATGGCGTGTGTGGTGGGGGTGGGGTGGTGGTGCCATATTTTCTTTCTCAGGAGGATGTTGTCTTGCCTGAGGAATGATCTGGAAGCTGATCGTGATCCCTCTCATCCGCCACCAGTGTCATGGGCTCTCTGAAACTCATGGAGCTCCCCTGATGGAGCTAATGTCTTCTCTTCTGGTGTCCTTCTGGAAGATACGGTTCATAATTATTAAACTGAGTTCCCACAGTCCTCCTCCACCAAAAGAAGTTGTTCTTGCTAGTCCTGGGGTGAGAGGGGGAGAAAGGTCAGGTTCTTAGAGCTCCCTCCAACAGCACCCCTCAGGGAGGGAAGAGGAAGGCGTTTCCTCTGGGGTCAGCCCCGCTACCCCAGCCACCACTCAGGTCTCTCCCATCCCCCACCCCATGGCTGCTAGTTGGGGACAGGGATGACAGGGCTCTGGCTTGGTAATTGATGAAAGAAGTCCTGTTCCCTCAAGCCACTTTCTTCTTCTTCCTTTTTTTTTTTTTTTTCTTGACTTCCCTCAATCCAGATGAGGTGTGATTGGAGGCATGGGGACAGCGGAGCAATCAGTCAGTCAGATTTATGGGCTCAGGTAAAGCAGAAAAAGTTTTGGTATCTGTGTGGCCTTTGACCCCTGCTTCTCTCTCATCCTGCAGCATCTTCCGGTGGGGTTGGGAGCAGAAACTGCCTCTTGTTACACAGAAGGTAGCAGCTGTGGTAGAAACAATGCACACTCAGCTCACGCAGGGCTTCCTTCAGGGGGTGGTATATGTTTGTTCTAGGAAGGTTTACACTATTTCAGTCCCAATGAGAAGGGACCAGGGAGCTGGGTTTTCTCTTCACATGCATGTGCTAAGTACCCCTGGAAAGTTGGAGACCCACCCCCATATAGAGGCAAATCTGGGGGTTACACAGGGGTGTACCTATGGAACCATGCACACTCTGGTTTGGGGCATGCAGGGAACCACATTGGGTCCTGGATGGTCACTTCCTTTTCTTTGGGCCACCAGCTCCCAAATAACAGCATGGAGACTTATTATTAATTACGAAAGCTTGGCCTTAGCTTAGGCTTGTTCCACTAGCTCTTATAACTTAAATTAACCCATATTCTTATTAATCTACATTCTACCACATGGCCTTTACTTTTCTCCCAGTTTGTGTGTCTGACTCTTCCGCTTCTTGATGGCGTCTCCTACTTCCTCTCTCTCTGCCCGGAAGTCCCGCCTATGCCTCCTGCGTAGCTATTGGTCGTCCAGCTCTTTATTAAACCAATCACAGCAATATGTCTTCACAGAGTGTACAAGCATCCCACAACAACATCCTGCTTCCAGGCCTCCTTGCTCTTGTCTATAAAAGACTAGGGTTGAACCAAAAAAGAACATTTCAATGATTCCATGAATATCTTAGAAAGCAAAATACACAGATTTTCCTCTTTGGAAAAGCCGAATTTCCTTTGCCCGTGCTGAGAGGCAGGAAGCCAGCTGTGTGGGCGTTATTAAATCCTGACTAGAGTTATAGACGGAAGAGAGTTGGTGTGACCCGCTGATGTCAGTTGACTCACATAGAGAGTCAGAGATTCTAGAAGTCGGCTGTGTGCACATCCTTTGAAGTGGTGGTTTGAATCCCTTTTATGAACTGTATGTTGACTGAGAACATGTAAGTCATCCCCTTGGCATGTTGTATTTTCCCAGACATGCTATTTCAAATTAAAAACACTGAAACCCAGTGCCTTATTTTTAGGTGCATTTGAATATCCTGTCTAGGAACTGACTGGGTTCTCTGACATTTGAAGCATAAGTTATTGAAGGCTAAAACCTCAGGGAGGTAGAATGCTGTTCGGTCTACAGAAGATCTTTTTAACAGGCTGGCAGTCAGAGGCAGCCTGTTGTTCCTCTTGTTGGTGATGGCTAAACAAATGCGAGGTGCTAGCCAGCACTCCAGTCCAGGCAGGGGTTCTGCAGAATGATTTCCCAGTATCTGCCCAAAGCAGCCCCCTCCTCCTCTCTTCTGTCATACAGGACTTACACAGTATTTCAATATTATGGTTATACTGTTTTTACATATTTAATATATATTTTGATATGCATTTACTATGTATAATAATGAATATCTATAATGTATAATACTATGTTCATATTATACTATTTAATGCTACAGGACACACAGCGTTTTAATATGTTTGAAAGTGCAGTCAGTGTTCATCCTTCATTCTTCTGTCGTCTTACTGAAACAAGGCAGAACCTTTGAGGGAGGCAGGTGTCTAGGGTTCTTTTACCACTCTGCCTCCCCCGCAGAGACAGCACTGGGCAGACCCTCAGCAAACACGGGATGAATGACGTTTTTGCCCTTAGCTGAGGCTTCAGTAGGAACTCATTCTTTGCAGGGGTTTGGCTCTTTAAATGTCTAGCCATGGATGTTTGTGTGAGCTGCAGTGATTGTAAGTTCATGAGTTGTAGAGCATGCACAAGGAATGGGGTCTGTGGCCTCTCGCTGGCCCTGTGTCCTTGAGTGAGTCACTCCAGCTCTTTGGGTCTCAATTGCTTCATTTGTGAGAGGAGTTTTGGATTGAGTTGTCTTCCTGCCCTTTCCGGTCGGACTACTTTATGATTCAAGCACTCCGTATTTGCGCTCACTCCTCTGTTCTCAAACTGTTTGCTCAACTCTCTTTTATTAGGGGTTCTAGGCCTGTTAAAACAGAAAAACAAAACAAAACAAAACAAAACAAAAAACCGAGTAGCCTTGGGAAGCAAACAGTAAAAACAAGTGCAAACAAATTACTGTATTCTTTATAGCAAAGTATAAGGACTACAACTAGGCTTAAGAAAGTGGACTATTTTTTTGTTTATTTTGAGAGAGTCCCTCTCCAGAGCCCTGGCTGTCCTGGAACTCATTATGTAGACCAGGCTGGCTTCAAACTCACAGAGATCCACTTGCCTCTGCCTCTCGAATGCTTTGATTAAAGGCGTGCACCACCATGCCTGGAGATAATTTGACTATTTAAAAAATAGTAATAAATATATATATATATATATATATATATATATATATATTTTAATCCAGGTATAAATTAACAGTTAAGGATTTTTTTCCCCCTGAGACAAGTTCTTATATAGCCCAGGGTAGCCTTGAATATGCTATGTAACCCAGGCTAGCCTTGAACTCCTTATCCTTCTGCCTCTACCCCCTGAGTGCTGGGATTGCTTTATGCTGTGCTGGGGGAGTGAACCAGAGTTTCCTGAACATTAAGCAAGCATTCTACCAACTAAGCTTCATCCCCCAGCTCAACAAATTGTTAAAACTGATACATGATAACCACCTAGCAGAACACTGAGCCACAACAAAGGTAATATACTTATCCCTCACAACTCTGAGATTGCTTCCAGAACCTGGTTGTGGGTACCAAAATCTGAAAATGCTCAGGTAGCTTACAACATCCTCTTATAGATTCTTATTCATTCATTGATTCTGTGTGTGTGTGTGTGTGTGTGTGTGTGTGTGTGTGTGTGTGTGTGTGTTTTACAGGGGATTGAACCCTGAACCAGTGTGTTCTAGGCAAGCACTTGGCCACTGGCTGACCTCTATTTCCAGCCTTCTCTTTCATACTTTGAATATTCTCTAGATGACTTCCAATTCCAAATACAACACACATGCTAAGTAAATAGTTGTTACACTCTGTTGTTTTGGGAGTCATGACAAAAAGAGTCTGTTCGTGTTCAGTATAGAGGCAATTAAAAATATTTTCCATACACAATTGGTTGAATCTGAGGATTCAGAACTCAAGAATACGGGCAGCCTACTATATATTTTTTCCATTTGAAGTATATTTTATAAATGGAGTCTCTTCACTCTTTTTTTTTTTTCTAGGCACTCTAGGAGATGGGAGTCTGAATGAATCTGTTTTATTTTCTGTGAGAAATTTCAAGTAGTGACAGCATTCAGACTAGTGTCGTTGCAGGATTGTCCCATGCAGCTGGCACATGCTGATGCAGGGCGTACAGAGAGGACTCTTTCTCATTGTCAAATAACTTGTGTTGTTAAATTCATATCCTCCTTTCTGCATTCTTTGGGAAGAGGTCTCCCTGTCTGTATTCTAAAGTGTTACTCAAATGCCCTCCAGAACAGCAACGAAGGCCGGATCACTTCTTTGATGAATGGGTCGGCACATAAACCTATATTCCTGTCGGGTTCAATTTAGTGGAGTAGGCTCTGTGTGGTTTAAAAATGCATAGGAAGCTGGTCATGGTAGTGTATGTCTGTAATCCTAGCACTTGGGAATCTGAGGCAGGAGGATTGACATGAGTTTGAGGCCAACCTGGACTTCATCATGAGTACTATGCCAGACAGGGCTACAAAATAAGTCTCTGTCTTTAAAAAACAAAACAAAACAAAACAAAACAAAACAACAACAAAAAAAACCAGACATGACAAAAAAGTAAGGTGGGGAATCTTCATTGTCTACTGGGTGTGTTTAAGGATGTTTCCAGAAAGGCTTAATGGAGGAGGAAAATCCATCCTGAATGTGGGTGGCATCATTCCTGTGGCTGAGGTTCTGGGCTGAATGAAAAGGAGAAAGTGAGCTGAGCACCAGCGTCCATCTCTCTGCTTCATGACTGTGGAAGTCATGTGACCAGCGAGCTCCTGCTCCTGCCCCACAGTTAGGAAGCTCTTGCCTCCATGACACACGGTACCCCCAAACTGTGAGGCAGAATAAGCACCTCCTTCCTTAGGTTGCTTTGGCCAAGTATTTCATCCCAGTAATGAGAAGAAGAACTAATTTTAGAAGGCGTGGAAGGCGATCCTCACTCATAGTGGATTGACATGCCAATTAGGAAGGTAAGACACACTATGGTTCAGGGCTTGGCCTAACCGGAGTTGATAGGGACTGAGAAAACCACAGACGCGAGCAGAAAGTCTGGGATCAGGGGGACCCCGTGCCGCCACTCAGCACTTTTTTATGCACAGCTCCA